>CAMPDV010001545.1:0-109059 GCA_946699065.1 Loxodes magnus
TCTTAATTAAGTTTAAATATTAATATAAAAAATTAGAAATAAAATAATATTCAAGTAATAAAGAATACGTTTAAAATAAAATAAACTGAACTCTCAAATAAATTTTATAATCTGATACTAAAATTCTGTATATTGATACTTAGAAATGATAATAAGAAAATTAAGCAAAAGAAATCTTTCAATAAATAAAAAAATGTTTAGAACTAAAATTAAATTTATTTCAAAAAGGATTTAAATTAGTATAAGAAATTCATTTACTTGAACTAAATAGTTTACATAAAACCTTTCAAGAATATATATCAAAATGCTCAAATCTAAAAAAATTAGTTTTAAGTATTTTCAATCTTTAAGAAGAAAATTTAAATTTTTTGTAAAACTTGACTCATTTATAATCCTTAGAAGTCTAAGACATAAATAAAAAATAGATAACAGGAAAGTTTTTACTAGACTACTGTTTAGGGCTAAATTTAAAGGAACTAATTATATTTAGTGAAGAAATTAATCAAGAAATTTTAGTATAGTACTTGAAATAAAAAGGAAGCTTATTAGAAGAAATAAACATTAACTTTTATGAGAATATTGACAAGTATATTGATTTTTGTCCTAATTTAAATAAAATTGACTCTTATCAATTAGAAAGCCCTTACGACTAATTCATATTGAAGTTAAAAAACTTTAACCTTAGCTATTTAGCAATTTATCGAAACTTATAAATGTAAACAATATAAGAATTATTTTCTAAGTAGCATAATAAATTATAACATATTGAGATTTTTGATTGCTATAATTTTAATGATAATCAACTGATATCTTTATTGTAAAACTGTCCTAGTTTAGAATCTATTATATTGACTTCATTATAAGAACTTACTAATACATCTTTGAAGAAAATAGGAGATTATGGATAAAATTATAAAGAAATATCCTTTAATTCTGTTAGATAACTTTCTAATAAAAATCTATGTTATATTTTTGAGAATTGTAGAAAACCAACTAAATTATCTCTTCGGGGTATGAAAAAAATGAAAAATAAGACTTTATAATCTTTGAGTTAAAACTGTAAGGAGTTAGAAATCTTAGACTTGGCATTATGTAAAATGTTAGATGAGAATTGAATAGATGAAATAGTTAAAATTAACAAATTAAAATAATTAGATTTTTATTACATTGAACTAAGTAACAAAGATTTAGTATAAATAGTAACTAACTGTAAACAATTAAAAATTTTAAATATTTGCGATTCAAAAGATGTTACATAGGAAGGTTTTCCACTTTGTGATTAAGAGGGATAAGAATATCCTTTTTGAAGAAATCTTAAATATTTAAATATTAGAGGAACGTCAATAAGTGAATAATGGGCTAATAAAGTTAAATAGAAGTTTGTAAGGATGACAATTTACTATAATATTGAGGAAGATAGCATTCAAACTTGAAAGAAAGTAAAGAACAATAAATATTTAATTTTATATTTTAATAAATAAAATTACTTAAAATAGCTTATTAAGATACTTTTTATATTGCATTATAAAATATAATCTTTACATAACTTTGCTCGTAATAAGCAGAATAAAGTTATAATAAATAATGCTTCAGTTGTTATATATAAATAAATAACTATTGAAATATGAATTGTAAAGCATAATAATAAATAAAATATTTAGCTTTTGATATTAAAGCATTATTTTATATATTATTTAGTTGATAATCTTTAAATTATTGAACTTAAGCTTGAAAAAGATAAAAAGGAAAACAGCTAGAGTATATAATAATGAAGTTCAATAGAGAATTGATAAGAAAAGAATAGTTTTAGAAACAATAAATGACAAGTTTAGGTGCATAAATAATTTAAAAGGATGTTATAATTATGCTAAAATATTAAGTTTAAATTAAAATATCTCTTATTATAATATAAAACTAAGCTATTATTTTAATTTGGTCTAAAATTCTTATGTAGTTATCATATAAGCTATACTTAAATAAGAAATATCTTAAATAAATTAAAGTTTCACTTTTTACAAAAATAAAGAACTTCATTGATACTTTGATCGGTAACATATAATTAGTTTAAATTAGCTATTTTCTAGTTTGTATTCTAATAGATTTATTAAATACTATAATAATAATTAAATTTTAAGAATTATAAAAATTATAAAGACCAACCTTATCAATAATCTTATAAAATCACTTTAACCATTTTTATCTTATACATTTCTATTAAATTATTTAGCCTAATGTTTTTATTATAACCATCTCTTAAAAAATAAACTCTTAATTTTATTATATAAAATGAATTCCAAAGTTTCTCTTTCAATTATAGAATATAAAATTATTTTTGATGATAATGGTGAATAAAAATAAAATAAATTCTTATCAAATTAAGATTGTATAATAGTAACTAATATATATTTGTATAACTTGTTTATTTATAAAATTTATTAATCTTATTTTGCTAATTATTTTAAATAACTTCCTATATGATAGAAGTAACTTATAGCATAATACATTTTAGATTTTATAATAAAAGTAATTAATTAACATTTTTTATATGCTATTTTTAATCTATTAGTCTCTATATGTTTATACTAATATTAAACGATCATATTACTATTGATTAAATACATTCATCCTAAATGTTTTTATCTTTATTGTTGATTTATTTAAAAATTAATTTATTGTAAGATGATATACAATTTAATATCTCAAATAAAGTTTATTCTTAATGGTTTAATATTAAGAAGATAGTAGATTTTATAAAATTCCTTATAAAACAAGAGATAAAGTTAGTATTAGCTTTAATTAATATAATATCTTATTTTTAATATATTAATCACTTATTATATATTTAGTATATTTAATAAGACTTAATTTATTTACATTTTAATTAAAATTCTAATAAATCAAAATAAAACATTTTATATTTTTTATTTTATTAATATGAAAAACAATTTATTGTTCTTGATTGATTTTATTCTCCTTTCCATTAACTTAATTGACTGAAGGTTAAATAAAAAGCCTAAATATCTTTGTTAATAATTAAAAATTTTATAAATTTCTCTTAATGATTTACTTTTGACCTCTTGATTTGGCCTAGTTATTGAAGTAAAGCATATTAATTAATGATATTTGAAAATGATTATGGTTTTAAGTTTTTTGTATTTTAGATATGAATTTGGAAAAAGTTAGTGACAGTATATTTGTTGATAGGTTGGATTAGTTGTGTTTAGAAATATATTGATAGTTATATGTATAATATGTTTAAATTTAGTAAAATGAAATATTTGAATATTACAATATAAATGATTTTCTAATGATTTAAACTTTGATTTTATTTATACTTTAATATTGTTGCATATCTTTTATCCAATTAAAGTAAAGAAAATAGTAGTTTAAGCATAAATTTAAACTTAAATATCTAGATTTTGGATAGTTTGATTTAAATATATTGATTAGAGGTATTTATCGTTATAAAATCTAAATACTAGCCTTTGAATTGTAATTTGATTTAATTGGAATGATATAAAGTTTAATAAAGTCTGATTTAAAATAATAGAATGATTTTAAATGTTTATAATAATTATAAATATACTAAGTTATAATATAGATTTGTTTAAAACTAATCAAAATATTATAACTAATACCATTAAAATTGCATAATCTGAGTTAATAAATAAATTAATAATTTAATAACTAGTTTATACTTTTATATGTCATCAAATTAATTAATTATTAACTAAACCATTATTAATATCATCACTTATATTCATCTTTATACTTAATACTATTTACATCATATTTTCATTTAACATTTAACTAACTTATATTTATACTACCATTGCTTAAAGAGCCAAATATTCAATATTTTTAAATTACTAATCTATTATACTAAGAGCAATCAGCTTTAATACTAACTATTTTATCAATTAACATCTAAAAATGTAAGAAATGCTAAATATTTAAAGAAGGTATGAAGCATATCTATAAGCTAAAAGAAGTAATTAAAATAAATCTAAAAAGAGAAATTACAAAATAATAATAAAACTATTTTATAAAAGTTAAAAGCTGTAAAAATAGCAGAGTAAAGAAACATTATAACTATTTTTAGCATTTATTACAATATTATATTTTAACTTTCAGAAAATCTAGATTTATTATTTTAAAATTAGGTTGTAAGAATATCAAACTTTTATGCAAAATTATAAAATTATATTCAAATTAAAAAACATATACAATTACAACCAATACATTAAAAATTAATAGATTAAAGATCTATTTAAGAAATTATTTTAAAAAATTTAAAAATATTAAAAAAGTAGAATTCTCCAAGAAATTTAAATAATATACATTTAATTCTAAGAAATTTAAAATATATTTAATAGATAGTAATGTCATTAAAGCCTAATCAAAATCTCATAAAATTATTAAATCTTTATTAAAAAAGAAAAATTAAAAAAATGGATATTTTAATTTGAAAATCTAATAAAAATATATTTATTAAAATTAAAGATAAGTGATAAGCTTGCTTTAATTACATTCAAAGAATAGCACTAATTAATAAATATTTAATTTTTTAAAGTTTTTAGTGATTAATTAATAAGATTTTTACATATTTAAGAAATTTCTCAAATTTACACCTTTGTTTATCAAAGCAAATAATAAATAAAATTATAAGTTTATAAGATTTTTTAATTATCTTTTTATAACTTAAAGTAGTTTAACTATTTAAACATAAAATTTTAAAAGTTTCTTATGCTTTGCTAAAATGTTTTTTTGATTCAATGTCTATATTTTTATTATTTTTATTTTTTTTAAATCAAAATTTTTTAATATTTTATTTAGCTATAAATTATATATAATTTGTATATTTATTTATAGTCCTTTTTTAGTGCTTTTTTCTTTTGAAGGAATTTTGAAGCTAATTAAGATTAAACTTGTTTAATAAATATTTAAAACTAAAATAATTTTAAAATTTATGTTTTACAATATAATTTTATTAGATTAATTATATAAAATCATATTTAATGCTTTACTTAGATCTTCATTAGAATAAATAGAATTTATTAAAAATTTAAATTATAAAATACAGTTATAAATTAATAAGTTTTAGAAGAAAAGAAAATTAGAATAAAAATTAAAACAAGAAATTAATTATAAATTAATTATTATTTTATAAGCTAAAATAACTTAATAAAATAAATAATCATATTTTTAACTATTAACTTAGTTATTTTAACTCTATTTATTTTCATATTCACTTATATTTCATTATAATAAATAATAAATAAATAAATTCGATTTCAGAACGCGTAGCACTCTCATTGGTGCGCAGCTCTTTAAATTAATTTTATTTTTATTGAGAAAAAATGTTATAGATCTATCTTTCCTTGTTTCCTCTTCCTGCAGTACGTCCCTGTAATTTTTCCTTGCAAAACATAGGATGCAATATGCGATTACGGGTACTTTTCCCGACCCATTATGAAGAAAGTTTCTTCTGGCATTGAGAGTTCTCCAACTTGTCACATCTTAGTTCTCTTGTTATTGGTTTCTCTTCTTCCGATTTATCCTCCGTCCGTGCTCATTTTTTGTTGCCTTGCTGGGCCTACAAGCAGCATCCAAATGAGAGGGCTTTCCACTCTATTTAAATTATGTATATAATATAATAAAAAGGAGTTTAAATACAATTATAATTACATGTATATAACATAATTTATAAAAGTTAACTATGCAAAAAGACAAGTAACTAAAATTGAAAAGCAATTAAGCTCTAATCATGAATATAAACTCTTTCTAAACAAATAACAAAGAATTTACTATAATATAGAGTATTTGCTGAATCACATTTTATTACATAGTATTCATCAATTCATTTTTAATATAATATAGAATTAAATTAAAAGAAAAGAAAATCATAATTAGGCTATAAAAAGGCTATTTATTTTATAAACATTTTCATAATGTTTTTTAAGAAAGTTCAGATTAAGTTGTATATTTTTTTTTCTAAGCCTTTAAAATATTTTTTAATTCTATTATATAAAAATAAAAAAATAATCTAAATTGATATTTAAATTTAATTACTTTTGGTATTAGGAGATATCAATATTTTATATAACCATTTTAGCTATTTCCAAACATAAACTTTTAATATTTTGACTCATTATTAAAGCATAGTTTTATTAAAAGTAGTATTAAATAGCCAGCTTTTAAGATACAATAAGAAAAGATTACATTTTAAGAAATTAAGGTTCTTTTGTGTTTATGATTTTAACTGTAAGAAATAAATGTTGAATAATTACTTAAGTTTTATTTATAAATATAATGTAAAATAAACAAAGATATTAAAATTATACTACTAAAAATTACTTAAAAGGATTTAGTAAAAAAGTAATTTAAATAGTTGCATCACTTAGATTAAATGTAAATAACTTTATCTACTCTCAATATAATATTATAAAAATAGTATTCCTGAATGTTTTATAAGAATCATCTAGCATTAATGTAAATATTAAAATTAGCTTAGATTGATATATGTTAATTACTTAAGTTATGGTAAGTAAATTAAATGTACTTTAAGTAAATTATAATTACTTTTTAAATTTAAGTGATTTTATTAAAAATGTTAGTAAAGTTTTTATAATAATTAAGTTAGGAATTATTGTTTAATTATTTAATATTTTATTAATAGTTATTGTAGAAAAATAAAGATTTTTAAAAAATAATTATAATAAAGTACTTATTTTTAAAGTATTACTTCTATTGATATTTAGCTTATATTATTTTATAATTAGTCAACTTATATTTTGTTCTTTACAAATTTTAATTATTCATTTTTTAGTGATTCAAAGCTATTTTTATCAATTTTCAAATAGAAAGTCTCTTCATTTTTTATAATAAAGTAACTTATTAGGCTTCTATAGAGTAAGAGATAAATATTATTAAATACTAAAACTTAAATATTTCTACACTTTATTTTCAATTTAAATAAACATTTAAAAAAGAGATTTTCCTATTAAGTTTAATCTATTTAAGATACTTTTAAATATTCTTTCCTATTATAAGGATTCTTCCTTTTATTACAATTATTACAATTATATTTTTTATTTTCCTATATTATCTCAAACTATCATATTTATTTTCACTATTATATTATATTCAAACTTTTCTTCTCTCAGGCCAATATCAAAACGTTCTAATCAATTTAGCTAGAAGGTTTTAAATATAAACAATAGCATGAAAGAACCATTTTTTAAGCTTCTAATTCCTAACTTCAGTCGAAATCCACTGATAGAGCAAAAACTTGCTTCATCTATTTGGAGCAAGAAATTAAAATAGTGCAATATGAAAATTTGAAAATACATTTTAGGGCAACCTGATTTGAATAGTTGTAGACATAAAAAAATAATAATTAAAGTATAATTAGAAATGTTTAAATAAATAAATTAATCATTTAAAGAAGTAGAAAATCTAAATAGAGACTCAAAAAAAAGAAATTGAAGATAAGAAGTTTTACTTTCTTATTATATAAAGAACAAAATTTGGATAAGCAATCAAAGCTGAATCAATATAATAAACTATTATTATTATATATATTAATTTTAAATAGGGAGAAACAATCCTCCAACTGAGATTTACTTTAATTACTGTACCAAGAAATACTATGGGAGAACAGAACAAGAATCTCATAGAAACCAAGAGAAGAAAAAACTGAAGAAGCATCAAGTAAAGTTAAAGATGAAAGATGCCAGATATATTAACGGCTCTTAGGGAGAATTCAAATCACGGTCCTATAGAAGACAAGATTCACAAAGGAATGTTTGCGCTTTGGAAGACTTCAGCAAAGAGATATTTAAACATTAAAAATCTTTATTAAAGAACTGCACGCCATTGGGGTGCTACGTGCTCTATAATTTATTTATTAATTTATATAATTTAAACAATTTATTATACTTATTTAAATCTATTTAAAATATGATTATGATTATATAAATTTATAAATATAGCCGTTATTCATAATTTAAGTATAAATAGTCTGATAAAATAAAAAATTATAATAAAATGCAAAGCAGGACTGATTAATCAACTAGTAGCTAAAACTATACACCAAATAGTTCAAATTGTTAATCCTCTTCTGATCGATAATAAGAAGAATCTAATAAGAATCTCAAAGAAACTTAAGTAATAGCCCAAATTTAAAAGGATTTAACTTAAGACTAAAAATAAAAAATTAGTTAAATAAATTAAAAAGAATCAATAGAAGATTAAAAAGACTAAGAAATAACGCTTCAAATGAAGAGAATTCATGAACACTTAAACTAAGAACAATAACTGTCTTAAGAATAATAACATATTAAGCAGTTTAAAAGTAATAAATAAACTTTATTTTCTAATTCTTATATTCTTCAAAATATTTGTTAGTTCCTTAAAAATATAGACATTTGTAGATTACAATTAGTTAATAAATTTCTAAATAAGTTTAAGTATTAATATAAAAAGTTAGAAATAAAACAATATTCAAGTAATAAAGACTATGTTTAAAATAAAATAAACTGAACTCTCAAACAAATATTATAATCTGATACTAAAATTTTATATATTGATATTTAGAAATGATAAGAAGAAAATTAAGCAGAAGAAATCTTTCAAGAAATAAAAAAATGCTTAGAACTAAAATTAAATTTATTTCAAAAAGGATTTAAATTAGTATAAGAAATTCATTTACTTGAACTAATTAATTTAGATAAAACCTTTTAAGAATATATCACAAAATGCTCAAATATAAGAAAACTAGTTTTAATTGTTTTTAATCTTTAAGAAGAAAATTTAAACTTTTTGTAAAGCTTGACTCATTTATAATCCTTAGAAATAGAAAACAGAAATTAGGAATCAATAACAGGAAAGTTTTTACTAGACTATTGTTAAGGATTGAATTTAAAGGAACTAATTATATTTAGTGAAGGAATTAATCAAGAAATGTTATTATAATATTTGAAATAAAAAGGAAACTTGCTAGAAGAAATAAATATTAACCATAATAGAGATATGGACAAGTATATTGATTTTTGTCCTAATTTAAACAAAATTAACTAATGTTATATAAAAATTTCTTACGACTAATTCATATTAAAGTTAAAAAACTTTAAACTTAGTAGTTTAAAAATTTTTTAAAGCTTATAAGCAGAAACAATATAAGAATTATTTTCTAAGTAGTAAAATAATTTATAGCATATTGAGATTTATGCCTGCAATAATTTTAATGATAATTACCTGATATCTTTATTGTAAAACTGTCCTAATTTAAAATCTATTAAATTAAATTAATTATATAAACTTACTAATACATCTTTGAAGAAAAATAGGAGATTATGGATAGAATTATAAAGAAATATCCTTTAATTCTGTTTAATAACTAACTAATGAAACTCTATGTTATATTTTTGAGAATTGTAGGAAACTTACTAAATTATCTCTTAGTGATATGAAAAAACTAAAAAATAAGACTTTACATTCTATGAGTTAAAACTGTAAGGAGTTAGAAATCTTAGACTTGCTATTATGTAAAATGTTAGATGAGAATTGAATAGATGAAATAGTTAAAATTAACAAATTAAAATAATTAACTTTTTTTGACACTTAACTAAATAATAAAGATATAGTATAAATGGTAACAAACTGTAAGCATTTAAAATCTTTATATCTTTATAATTCAAAGGATGTTACATAAGAAGGCTTTCCAATTTGTGATTAAGAGGGATAAGAATACCTTTTTTATAGAAATCTTAAATATTTAAATATTAAAGGAACGTAAATAAGAAAATAATGGGCTAATTAACTTAAATAGAAGTTCGTAAGTATGACAATAATCCATAATGTTGAGAAAGGTAGCATTCAAACTTGAAAGAAAGTAAACAAATATTCAATTTTATATTTTAATAAATAATTTATTAAATAAATAAAATTACTTAAAATAGCTTATTAAGATACTTTTTATATATAATAAAATATAAATTTTACATAACTTATTCATAAAATAAGCAGAATAAAGAGATAATAAATAATGCTTAAATAGTTATATATCAATAAATGGATTTTTAAATATGAATTGTAAAGCATAATAATAAATAATCTATTTAACTTTTGATATTAAAGCATTATTTTATATAATTATTTAGTTGAAAATCTTTAAATTATTGCACTTAAACTTGAAAATGATAAAAAGGAAAGTAGATAGAGTATATAATAAAGAAATTTAGTAGATAATCGATGAGAAATGAATAGTTTGGAAATAATAAATGACAAGTTTAGGTGTAATAAATAATATAAAAGGATGTTATAATTATGCTAAAATATTAAGTTTAAATGAAAATATATCTTATTATAATATGAAACTAAGTTATTTTAATTTAGTCTAAAATTCTTATGTAGTTATCATATAAGCTATACTTAAATAAGAAATATCTTAAATAAATTAAAGTTTCACTTTTTACAAAAATAAAGAACTTCATTGATACTTTGATCGGTAACATATAATTAGTTTAAATTAGCTATTTTCTAGTTTGTATTCTAATAGATTTATTAAATACTATAATAATAATTAAATTTTAAGAACTATTAAAAATAATATAGACCAACCTTATCAATAATCTTATCAAATCACTTTAACCATTTCTATCTTATACATTTCTATTTAATTATTAAATTATTTAAACCAAACCATAAATATAACCATCCCTTAAAAAATCTACTCTTACTTTATTATATAAAATTAAGCCCAAAGCTTCTCTTTAAGTATAGAAAATAAAAATATTTTTGTTAATAATGAAAAATAAATTATTATTTTATAAAGATTGTATAATAGTAACTAATATATATTTGTATAACTTACTTATTTATAAAATGTTAAACTTATTTAGTTAATTAATAAATTAAATAACTTTCTATATGATAGAAGTAACTTATACCCTTTATAGTAGCATAATAACCTTAAGATTTTATAAAAAAGTAATTAATTAAGATTTTTATAATGTATTAATCTCTATATGGTTATACTAATATTAAAGGATCATAATACTATTGGTTAAATAGATTGATTCTAAATGTTATATCTTAGTGTTGATTATTTAAAAATGAATTAATTTTAAGATATTATAAAATTGAATATCTCAAATAAAGTTTATTCTTAATGGTTTAATATTAAAAAGATAGTAGATTTTATTAAATTCGCTAAGAATTTAAATTAAATGTTAGGTTTGATTAATATAATATGTTAAATTGAATATATTAATCCTTTATTATATATTTTAATATATTTAATAAGACTTAATTTTATTAGAATATTAATGAAAATTAGAATAAATAAAATATTTTATCTTTTTTATTTTTAGTTTATATGAATAAAGATATTTAGTGTTATTGATTTATTTTATTCTCTTTTTCATTAACTTTGTTGACTGAAAGTTAAATAAAAGATTAAATATTTTAGTTATCTATTAAAAAATATTTTCCAGTTCTCTTGATGATTTACTTTTGAGGTGTTTATTTCTGCTTAGTTATTGAAGTAAAGCTTTTATTAATGAATGGTTTTTTAAAATGAATATCTTTTAAGTTTTTTATTTTTCAGTTTAGATATTAATTTAACAAAATAGTTTTAATCTCTTTTGAATAAATAATTCAATGAATTACAATAATAGCAAGAATTGTTTTATTTTTTACTTATAAATTGAATATCTTCTATTATCATTCAATCTTTAACTCTTTCTTTAATTAAGTAGAAAAATGATTTTAACTGCCTAATCCTCTTGTTTATTGAAATATTTGATTTTAGTGATAGGCTTAATTTGAGGTGAGTTTTGTGGGTTGATGGTTAAGAATTGATCTGTTTGTTGAGATAAATGTTGATGGTATTTGTGGATTTGTTAATTGACTATAATGTTGATATATTGCATAGTTATATTAAATATATTGATAGTTATAATATGTTGAATTATAAGTTAAGTATTTGAATAAAAAGATTACAATATAAGTGTATTTATTTTGTAATAATTTAAAGTTTGATTTGATTTATACTTTATGTTGTATATCTAATTAAAGTAAAGAAAATTGTAGATTAAACATAAATTTAAAATTATAAATATCTAAATTTATTATTCTTTTATTTAGATATTTAATTATAGACAAATATTTATCGTTATAAATTTAAAAAATTAGAATTTTATCTCTAATTTTATTTTAATTTAAATTAAGAAAAAAGTAGATTGGAATTATATAAAGTTTAATAAAATCTGATTTAAAATGATAGAATTATTTTAAATGTTTACCTTAATAATAAACTATAATATAGATTTTTTAAAAGTAATCAAAATATTATCAATCTCTTAAGAAACTAAATTTATAATTTGTTCATGTTTATTTTTATTTTTTACATTGAGGAAGTAGAAATAAATTAAATTTAATATCTTAAAATAAATCTTTTTACAGTAGAGTTATTTTAGTATCTCTCTAAAATAGATAGTAAATAATATATTTTATAGATACAAATTGTTAAATAAAATTTCATCTATATAAAAATAATATTTACTATCTATTATAGAGATATAAAATAATTAAGTCTTAAGTATAATTTGAGATAGCCTTTCTATAGTAAAATATGTATATAAAATATATTATTTTTATGGCTTTTAATATTTAAAAATATAGATAGTTTTTAAATAAATTTATCTTATTTTCATTTATTTTTATCTATAGAAAACTAATAAAAAATTAATAATAAAAATTGTATAATCTGAGTTAAATAAAATACTTAGCTAAATTAATAATTTAATAACTAATTCCTACCTTTAAGTGTGATAAAACTAATTAATTATTAACATTTTGAAGCATAATTACTATGATAAGTTATTTTAATCTTTATATTTAATAAAATTTACATTTTATATATATTTTAATTTTAACTAAGAGTAGATATTAATTGCAATCTGCTATAACTTATATTTATCACATTTCAAGATTGCTTAAATAGACAAATATATCAACATTTTTAAACTAAACTAATCTATTATACTAAGAGCAGCTAGCTTTAATACAAACTATTAAATTAACATTTTAAAAATTAAACTAACCTAAAATATTTAATGAAGGTATGAAGCATACCTATAAAAGTAAAACATGTAATTCAAATTAATTTAAAAGAGAAATTATCAAATAATAATAAAATAATTTGATAAAAGTTAAAAGCTGAAGTAAAGAATTATTATACTATTTTACAATATTATATTTTAACTTTTACAAAATACAGATTTATTATGAACAAAATTACCTTGCAACAGTAAAAACTCTTATGCAAAATTACAAATATACAAATATAACCAATAAATAAACACATTAAACATAAAGAGAGAAAATTATATTTACAAAATATTTAAAACTATCTAAAAATATTAAAAAGTACAATCCTCCATAAAATAAACATAAACTTCATAAAAAATTTAAATTTATTTCATTCTAATTATTCAAAATATCTTAAATAAAAATATCATTAAACCCTAATTAAATTAAAAATATTTCATAAAATAACTTAAATTTTATTTAAAAAAAAGATTAAAAAAATTGATATATTATTTGAAAATCTAAATAAAATATATTTATTAAAAAACAGATAACTGATTAGCTTGCTTTAATTACATTAAAAGAATAACAATCATTAATAAATATTTAATTTTTTTTAAGTTTTTAGTGATTAATTAATAAGATAATTAAATGTTTAAGAAATTTCTCTTTATTTATACTTAGTTTAATAAAGTAAATAATAAATAAAATTAGAAATTTATAAGATTTTTTAATTAATCTTTTATGACTTAAATTAGTCTGATTATATAACATAATATTTTCTTGTTTCTTTTGAATTACTAAAATATCTTTTATATATGTTTACTTTTTCTTGAATTCATTTTTTAATAATTTATTTTCATTTGATTTAGCTGTGAGTCATATATAATTTGTAAATTTATGTATAATCATTTTTTTTACTTTTTCTTTTGAAAGAATTTTGAAGCTAATTAAGATTAAACTTATTTAATAGATATTTAAAACTAAAATAATTTAAAAATTTATGTTTACAATATACATTTTATTAGATTAATTATATAAAATCATATTTAATGCTATACTTAAATCTTCATTAGAATAAATAGAATTTAATAAAAAATAATTTAAATTTAAATTATAAAATACAGTTATAAGTTAATAAGTTTTAGAAGCAAAGAAAATGAGAATAAAAATTAAAACAAGAAATTAATTATAAATTAATTATTATTTTATAAGCTAAAATAACTTAATAAAAATAAATAATCATATTTTTTAACTACTAACTTAGTTATTTAACTCTATTTATTTTCATATTATCTGATATTTTATTATACAATTATAATTACTATGCATATAATTTAAAAAGTTAACTATGCAAAAAAATAAGTAACTAAAATTGAAAAGTAATTAAGTTGTTATAATAAATAAAGACTCTTTGTAAATAAATAAAAAAGCATTTACTTTAATAAAGAGTATTTGCTGAATCACATTACATAGCATTCATCAATTCATTTTTAGTATAATATTAAATTAAAAGAAAATTATAATTTGGCTATAAAAAGACTATTTATTTTATAAACATTTTAAAAATGCTTTTTTAAGAAATTTCAAATAAAGTTGTATATTTTTTTTCTAAGCCTTTAAAATATTTTTTAATTCTATTATATAAAATTATAAAAAGTAATCTAAAATTGATATTTAAATTTATTATTTTTGGTTTTAAAAGATATTTTTAAATATTTTATTAATTGATAAATAGCTATTTCGAAAGATAAAGTTTAATTTTAACATTTTTACTCATTATTGATTAAAGCATATTTTAGTTTTATTTTACAAAAATAGTATTAAATAAAAATTAAATACCCAGCTTTTTATTAAGATAGAAAAACTATAAGAAAATATTTATTAAATGTTCTTAAATTAACCTTTTATTTCTTTTGTGTCTATAATTTTAATTGTAAAAATTCCTTTTTAATAATTGCTTAAGTTTTAACTATGGATTTTGATATAAAATATACGAAATAATATTAAGTAAAATAAACAAAGATATTAAAATCATACTACTGTTGAAAAAATCTGCTTAAAAAGATTTAGAAAGTAAAAAAGTAAATTAAATAGTAAATCATTTAGATTTAAATGTAAATAACTTTATCTACTCTCAATATAATATTATAAAGATTATATTCCTGAATGTTTTATAATAATTATTTAACATAAATGTAAATATTAAAATTAACTTAAAATGTAAAATATATGTTAATTACTTAAGTTATGGTAAGTAAAATTTAATCTACTTATAGTAAATTATTATTGCTTTTTAAATTTAAGTTATTTTATTAAAAATAAAAGTTTACTAAACTTTTTATAATAATTAAGTTAGGAATTATTCTTTAATTATTTATTTTTAATATTTTATTAAGATTAAGAGGCAAATTAATAGGAAACAAAGGAAAAACCATAGACGGATTATTGTTCGACCTAGGTAAAGAAGAGAATTTTATATTTGAATAATGCTGCACAGCAATAAAAGTAGAATTAAAAATTGAAGACAAAGAAATATTTATAGATGATGGTAATAACAATTAAAAAGGAAAGAAAAACATTAATCCTGTAATATGAGAATATAGAGTATACGTAGAAGATAGAAAGGATGGAGTAAATGATAACAACATTACAATATAGAAAAACATGATTTGATGAATATGTAGTAGGACCACCAAATTACCTGAGAAATAATAAAAATAGAAAAGAAGAAATATGTTACCTATTTAGAATAAGAACGAGATGTAATGGGAGTTAGGATTGCTTAAAAGAAAGACAGCTAGTTATGACAAGTCAGTGCCTTTTCTGTAACAATGCAAGAGAAATCGAAAAGCATATCATAGAAAACTGTTCAGAATACAAGAAGGAAGATAATAATGTATCTGAAATCTTAGAGCATCAGGAGTAGAGAGATAAGGAATGGAACTATTTGATATAATATGAGGAACGGCCAAATTCGAGAAATTCATTAGAATCTAAGAAAAGTAAAAGAGATAAAGCTGACTTGATAATAAAAGATTATATCAAAAATATATTAGAAAAAAGGAAAAGAGGATATATAGAAAAGAAAATTGAATGCAAAAGAGAAATAAGAAAAGACTATAGAGCAGGAAAAGGATAATTTTTATGAGTGTATAAAAGCTTGATCAAAAAGAAAATAATTAGAAATGAAAATTAGTAAGATATATAAGAAAAAATAAATAAAGTTTGCAATAAAGATCTAAAAAAGCGTAGATAGATAGAAGACAGAAGAACAAGAGTTAACATTGAGGAAAGTGAGGAAGATATGTAACTAATAAGAGAAGAATTTTTATTACCTGAAGGCTTACTTGAAGAAACGGACGTATATTGAGATATGTAAAGAGCTGCGCACCAACGAGGTGCTACGCGCTCTATAATCAAATTTATTTATTTATTATTTAATAGTTATTGTAGAAAAATAAAGATTTTTAAAAATAATTATAATAAAGTACTTATTTTTAAAGTATTACTTCTATTGATATTTAGCTTATATTATTTTATAATTAGTCAACTTATATTTTGTTCTTTACAAATTTTAATTATTCATTTTTTAGTGATTCAAAGCTACCTTTATCAATTTTAAAATAGAAAGTCTCTTCATTTTTTATAATAAAGTAACTTATTAGGCTTCTATAGAGTAAGAGATAAATATTATTAAATACTAAAACTTAAATATTTCTACACTTTATTTTCAATTTTTAAGTTTAAATAAACATTTTATTTAAAAAAGAGATTTTCCTATTAAATTTAATCTATTTCAATAAGATAGTTTTGAATATTCTTTCCTATTATAAGGATTCTTCCTTTTATTCAAATTATTTTAATTTATTATATCTTTTATTTTCAATCTATATTATCATAATCAAACTATCTCTTATATTTATTTTTTATTTGTTAAGTATTATATTATAATATATAATTGAATTTAAATATAGAGAAGAAATCCTTCCACTATTATTAATAGAAACTCTAGTACCAGAAAGTAGCCCATGTGAAGACTGAAACAGAATCTTGGCAGGAGCCAAGGATGTCAAGACCGAGGCATCAAGTAACGATATGTTGAACGATGCCTGAGGTTAAGGTCTTTTTAGGGAAGCATTCCGACACTGGCCCTATAAGAAACAAGAATTTCAAAGGGATAATAGTGTAGTGAAGAATGTAATGTAATACGTTTTTAAGCTTTAAAAACTTTAATAAAAGAGCTGCGCCTTCGTAGTACTAAGCGCTTTATAATCTTAGTTATTTTTTTATTCAAATTTTGTTCCCTCATGCGAAAACCTAGTCCTTTGACAAAATATTCAAATCAATTTGGGTAGAAGGTTCTAAACATAAGCAATAGGTTGAAAGAAGTATATTTTTAGATTTTTAATCTTCAAATTTCTAACTTAAGTCGAAATCCACTGATAAAGAAAAGCTTGAGAAAGCTCATCTACTTGGAACAAGAAATTAAAATAATGTAAAATGAAAATTTAAAAATAAATTTTAGGGCAACTTGATTTGAACAGTTGTAGATATCGAAAAAGAAAAATTAAAGTATAATTAGAAATGTTTAAAAATAAATAAAATTATGATTTCATGAAGTAGAAAATCTAAACAGAGACTCAAAAAAAATAAATTGAAGATAAGAAGTTTTACTTTCTTATTATATAAAGAGCAAAATATTGATAAACAATTAAAGTTGAATTATTATTATAAACTATTATTATTATATATATTAATTTTGATAGGGAGGAGCAATCCTACAACTGAGATTTAATTTAATTATGTAGCCAGGAAATACCATGGACGAAAAACCGAACAAGAATCTCATAGAAGACAAAAGAAGATAAGACTGAAGAAATATCAAGTAAAGTTAATGATTAAAGATGCCAGATATTAAGGTCTCTTAGGGAGGATTCTGATCACGGCTCTATAGAAGACAAGACATACAAAGGAATGTTAGCACTTTGGAAGACTTCAGTAAAGATATATTCAAACCTTAAAAATCTTTATTAAAGAACTGCACGCCATTGGGGTGTTACTTGCTCTATAATCTTATTTATTAATTTATATAATATAAAAAGTTTATTATACTTATTTAAATCTATTTAAAATATGATTATGATTGTATAAATTTATAAATATAGCCGTTATTCATAAATTAAGTATAAATAGTCTGATAAAATGAAAAATTATAATAAAATGTAAAGTGGCACTGATTAATCAACTAGTAACTAAAACTATACACTAGATAATCCAAACTAATAATCCTCTTCTGATCAATAATAAGAAGAATCTAATAAGAATCTCCAAGAAACTTAAGCAACAGTCCAAATATAAAGTCATTTAGCTTAAGACTAAAAATAAAAAATTAGTTAAATAAATTAAAAAGAATCAATAGAAGATTAAAAAGACTAAGAAATAACGCTTCCAATGAAGAGAATTCATGAACACTTAAACTAAGAACAATAACTTACTTAAGAATAATAAGGTACTAAGCAGCTTAAAAGTAGTAAATAAACTTTATTTTCTAATTCTTATATTCTTCAAAATATTTGTTAGTTCCTTAAAAATATCGATATAAGTAGACTACAGTAAGTTAATAAATTTCTAAATAAGTTTAAGTATTAATTTGAAAAGTTAGAAATAAAACAATATTCAAGTAATAAAGACTATGTTTAAAATAAAATAAACTGAACTCTCAAATAAATTTTATAATCTGATACTAAAATTTTATATATTAATACTAATGATTGATAAAAGCAAAATTAAGCAGAAGAAATCTTTCAATAAATAAAAAAATGCTTAGAACTAAAATTAAATTTACATCAAAAAGGATATAAACTAGTATAAGAAATTCATTTACTTGAACTAAATAATTTAGATAAAACCTTTCAAGAATATATTTCTAAATGCTCAAATCTAAAAAAAATAGTTTTAAGTGCTTTCAATCTTTAAGAAGAAAATATAAGTTTTTTATAAAACTTGACTCATTTATAATCCTTAGAAATCTAAGACATAAGTTATAAATAGATAACAGGAAAGTTTTTACTAGACTACTGTTTAGATTTAAATTTAAAGGTACTAAATTTATTTAGTAAAGGATTTAATCAAGATATTTTATTGCAATATTTGTAGAAAAAAGGAAATTCATTAGAGGAAGTAAATATAAACTAAAATGAAAATATGGATAGTTATATTGATTTATGTCCTAATTTAAGCAAAATTGACTCTTATAAAGTATAAAATTAATTAGAATAATTCATACTGAAGATAAGAAACTTGAACCTTAGTAGTTTAAAAATTTATCGAAACTTATAAATGTAAACAATATAAGAATTATTTTCTAAGTAGCATAATAAATTATAACATATAGAGATTTATTATTGCTATAATTTTAATGATAATCACCTTATATCTTTAATGTAAAACTGTCCTAATTTAAAATCTATTATATTAGATTCATTATATAAACTTACTAATACATCTTTGAAGAAAATAGGAGATTACGGATAGAATTATAAAAAAATATCTTTTAGTTATGATATATAACTTTCTAATAAAACTCTATGTTATATTTTTGAGAATTGTAGAAAACTAAAAAAATTATCTTTTGGGGATATGGAAAAACTAAATAATAAGGCTTTATAATCTTTGAGTTAAAACTGTAAGGAGTTAGAAAGTTTAGACTTGATATTTTGCAAAATGTTAGATGAGAATTGAATAGATGAAATAGTTAAAATAAACAAATTAAAATAATTAAATTTTTATTACATTGAACTAAGTAACAAAGATTTAGTAAAAATAATAACTAACTGTAAGCAATTAAAGTATTTAAAACTTGCGAATTCAAAGGATATTACATAGGAAGGTTTTCCACTTTGTGATTAAGAGGGATAAGAATATCCTTTTTATAGAAATCTTAAATATTTAGATATTAGATGAACGTCAATAAAAGAATAATTGGTGTATGAACTCAAATAGAAGTTCGTAAGGATGACAATATTCCATAATGTTGAGAAAGATATCATTCAAACTTGAAAGAAAGTAAATAAATATTTAATTTTATATTTAATTTAATTTTAAACTAAAAGAGTTTTGGACTGCAACTTCTTGCAGTTTAACGACCCCAACACTCCCTTCATGGGATAACGGGGATATCCTGTTGCTTTCGAAAAGCAGCTGCCAGGGAGCTCCATCGCTATGGGCAGCCAGGCTTCAAGCCCCTACAGGGAGTGGATAATCAAAATGAAGGCGTTACCTTGCAAAGGTTGACTTTGACCAGGGACTTTCTCAGCGACAGGAAAGGAACTTGTTCCTAGCCATAAAACCAGAAAGTATGATTTAGAAGGTCAATCTCAGCTCCCACCATCTTTTTAATTATTTAATTTTATATTTTAATAAATAATTTAAATTAAATAAATAAAATTACTTAAAATAGCTTATTAAGATACTTTTTATATTTTATAATAAAAAATAAATTTTAGATAAGTAGAATAAGAGTGGAGTATGTTAGTTAGAAATGGGAAATATGAATAGTAATATAGTATAAGATATGTAGTATAAGATATATAGAAATAATAGTATTAAATATAAATAAAAGGAAATTTGATGTGTTTATAGATTCTAACAACTATAAAACTTAACTTATTTTAGTATTTGCACTAAATAATACTATTTTAAATAGATTTAAATCTCCTAATTAAAGTAATAAAATTTTATTATAGTCTAAACATAAAAGTATATGAAGCTTAGAAAAAGATTAAATTAAAAAGCTTTTTAAATTTTCTATTAAGAGTTAAATCTTAAATTCTAGCTCATTTTAATTCCTCAAGATTGAATATTTATATGATTATCTATATCATAATTTTATATTTAAATCTTATGTAAAGTTTAATATAAAATAATGGATGATGTGCTATAAAGCAAAGCATGAAATGTTGATTAGTAACAATAGATATAGAAAAATAGTAGTTTAAGTAAATAAAATGTATTAAGAGTAAATAATAATCTGTTTAATTAGTTTTAAATAATTTATATTAGCTAATCTAATACTTATATTATCTCATACTTGTTACAAAGATATATATTATGTTTAGATTACTCTTTTCTATTAATTCAGAAATAATAATACAATATATTAAAAATATGCTTTCTTTCTTAAATATTTATAATTTTCTTAGTAGCAAACTATTTATTTTAAAAAAGAGAGTTCTAATAGTAGTAACTAGATTCTTTTAAAATAAGTATAGAAATAGCAAAAGAAGTAACTGTATTAAGTATTAAATAAAATCATAAATCTATTAATAATTTAAATGATAACTCAAAAAATAGCATCAATAGTCAATATAACTAATATTACTTTGCTATAAAAATTGAGAAAGTGATCTTATAAGATGTATTAGTTATTAATTATAACCTATTTAATATTCTTAAAAATTTGAAATTAAGAGTATTTATCAAAAAGCTAAAAAGATAAAATATGATATTTTAATTCTAAATAAGATTTTATTAATTTAATTATACACAGATGTTTAGCTTTCAAAATCTGAGTCAGGATAATTTGTTGTTTAGATGTATTATTCTCCTAGAAAGCCAGTTGTTTATTTTTTTAAAGCTCATTTAAAAAGCTTAAATTCAAAAAACTAAGCTTACATTACCAGGCTTAGAGTGATCAGGAGTTGTTATAAGTGAAGGAAGAAGACTTAAAAACGTTCAAATTTATGATTTTTATCTTCGGAAGATAATTATTATGAATTATGATGAAATTTACAGTTGTAAATGCAAAAGCTGTATTATTGTAGTGATTTAAGTTTAGATTAAACTGCTTGCGGATTTTTTAATCCATTTTGCGTTCTCTATATACAAAATGTGTTTCTTAAAGTTAAATTTCGATATTTATCCTAAATTAATGCAGTTTCTTAATTAAGTCATATTTTTATTAGATTTGTTAAGCAATATAATGATGAAACTATAAATAGAGTTCAGATCTTCTAATATTTAGGAGTAGTTTTCTATACAGGAAGAAGCAAATTATGTATTTATTCTTTCTAACTCTGATTTTGAAATTGTTCTATACAATAATATGTTAAAGAAAGGAAGCAAACATATCCTTTAATTTTTATTCTTTTGAAAGTATTGATTTTCACCAATTTTTCGATGTAATTGTAGGTTCTATAACTAAAATTTAAATATATAAAAATATTATTATAGAGGACATAGTTCTTCAATAGGACACATCTTTTTAAAAAGTTAATTTTTAAGTCTTTTTAATTCCCATAGCATTTTCTCTTCTAATTTCGGGCAAGGTTACGGTTCCAATTCTTCAAAGCACAGGACACCAGCAGGTGATTACAGGTAGATTTCCAACCCATGATGAGAAGATTAATCTGGTCCAATATTTAGAAGGCTTGCTTCTCCGTCTGTTCATCTTTGGGAAAATCTTCTCATAACCTTTAGAGGCAAGGTCTACCGTATTTAAATTAAATTATGTAATAATTATTAAGTTTAATTCTTAAATTTACGTTTATGGAGTTATATATTTAAAATCTTGTCAAATTTATGAAGCATAATTTATTAAACGTTGAATTGGACATTGGAATGGATATCTTGATACTTTTCTTTAATTATTATTGTGTCTTTTTTTATTTTTCCAATGTCCATTAGAATCTTTTATGAATAACTTCTAAGCCATACTCACACTTACAAACATTAATGTTCAATTTTACTCATTCAAACACTTTACATGTTGCTTTAATCAATAAATTCTTATAATCTTTATTAGAAATCAATTACAAATCATCTGGTCAAGCTTTAGTAGCAAATACATGTCCATAGATTTTAAAGCCAAATAGTTTTAATTAATTTTCTAAATACCTGATAACAATATCATTAAAGATATTAACTAGAGCTGTACTATGTGAACTTCTTTACAATACTCCAATACTATATTAGAAGTTTCTTGAAAGCATGCCATCTAAAATGAATCTAATATCTAGATTATGATAAAAAATAATTCTAAGTAGTTTATTAGTGCAACAATAGTTTTATTCTACGTAATGATGAAACAATAATCTACTGTTAATAGTTTCAAACGTCTTTTCTACATCTATAAGGATTGTAAGTAGGCGCTTTGATTTCCCTTACCTTCTAAATTAATCATTAATTGATGTAAAGTTCAAACATGATGCATTGTTTATCTACTCTTTACTTACTAATGGAATGTATATTTTTAAGCTAATAAATATATTGTAGAGTCTTTAAGTTAGTATTTTATAATATTCTTTTAAAATTACATTTATGAGTGCTTTTGTCTTCTATTCTTCCAATCATTCTTAGATCCTTTCTTGCAAATTGGAAAAATTCTTACTTATTTGAGATAATCAGAGATTTTTTAATTTGTCAACAAATTATTAACTAAATTTCATATTACAAGATGAAAATCCTTATTAGCGTCTTTAATAAACTTTTCTTTTATGCCATCTATTCCAGATTATTTATATTAGTTAGTCCTTTAATGATTTCCTAAATTTCTTTAAAACTAATAAGATCTAACCCTTACAAATAAGACACCTATTATTCTTTTACAAAGGTATAGCTTTTGGAAATGTTATAAATTCTTCAATTGCTGCTTTTTAGTTCTTCTTCATTAATAATCTTATGCTTGTCGAAAACATTATTTTCCAATCTATTAATAAATTAAGCAAATCCTTCTTGATCCATACGCATATAGTTTCTTTTACTCGGATTTAAAAATACCTTGATTATTTAAACATTTTAAAGGAGGATCAATTCATTAATTAACTGTTTTTTAGCCTATTTAAACTCTTAAGAAAAGAACAAGAACACGAAGAAAAAGCATGCAAAGCAGATTTCTAGCACTTAAGAATGAGAAAATATAAAAAAGGTTTTGAATAAATATGAGAGTCGAGCACTTAGATTAAAAAAAATATAATCTAATTCTCATAGTTGACGGAAAATATTTATTTATATATGCAATCCTAATTATGTAGAACCTAAAAATCAGTCTAAAAATTTTCTTTATGTAAGAAAAAAATAATGATAATATTGCAGAAGAATTGCTAATGCTGTAAGATACTGCAGATATTTAAACGAAAATAATAGCAAAAATATTTAAAGTTATGACAATTGTTTTGTAATTTATACTGCACTAAAAAGGGTATATTATATATTATTAAAATGGATGTCGGCTGTGGTAAGGAGAACTAGTAGGTAGTTTGATGTATTAAATACTGTATTGAGAGTCTAGATGCCATCACGGGGAAGGATAGACAAGCTCGGAAGAGACAAGTTTAACTTGCCCGAAACTTCTCACTAGCAGTATGAACGTTTGATTGACGGGCCTACTAATGACTAGACTACTAATTTTTATATGGATTTTATTCAAGAGGACTGAAGCATTTGATTCAAGATTCGAAGACAATCTTTAGCTAACAGATTCCCAATTTGGAAAAGTTGAAGTGACTTATTGGATGGTAAGAAGGACGATAAGAAGTATGAGAACATCTTTTTTAATACTAAATAGTGATATTGAAGGGGCTGCACGCCAACGAGGTTCTACACACTCTATAATAATATTTATATATTATACAGAAAGAAAATTTATAAAAGGAATGAAATTTTACAAGACATAACATTTACACAATAAAGAAGGAACGAATAAATGCTAAACAGTGAACTTAACCGAAACAAAATCTCAGTATAAAAGGATTAAATTAGCACTATTAGATATGCCTTAAAGGAAAGAAATCAAGACGAAGACTGAAATTTAAAGATTTGAAGAAAACATTAAACTTATATACAGTAATGAATCTATTAAAGGAAGCACTATAGTTAATGAATACAATTATAAGTAAATAATATAAATCTTAAGGTAATTAATATAAAAATATAAATAAAATAAATAATACTATACAATAATTGTTAGCTTCTCTAGACATTTCACATTTCAAAATCTAATAAATTTATTAAAAATAAATAATAGAAATAATTTTATTAAAGAATATCAAAATAGTTATTAATAGATAAAATATCCTTAAAAACTATACCTTAGAAATAATACTCTTTTGACTTGTTCATTAAAAAGCAAAGATCAAGGATAGAAAAACTATAAAATATGTTGGGGAAGTTGATTAATAGCTAAACTATAATTTCCATCCATAGAAGAAACATTTAATAAGATTTAATCGTAAAAAGTAAGTAAATTGGAGAAGATTGATAAAAAATTTAATGTAGAACTTCAAATTAATTAATTTCAAATTTCTTAATTTCAATATTAAATAAAAGAACTTTAAGTTAAGCAAACACTACAAAAAGGAATTATTAAAACAAAAAGAACCGACTAAAGGGAAGTGTTCCCATGGAAGTTAAACAAAGTGAACATGTATAAGTTACTCCTCAAAGAAAAAAAGAGATGTTATATGTGCTAGAAGTATCATCACTATAAAAATGTTTATAAAATTTAATAAAAAATAAAAATACTATTTTCAAGAAATTATTTCAGATAGGCCAAATCGTACAGGAAATTGAAATAAAAAAGTCTTTCAATAACAAAATCAGCGATTTATTCTAATTTTTTCAATCATAAACTCAATTTTAAAGGTCTAATAAAAGACAAGGAGGGTGGACTAATGAAGTTCTAAGTCACCTTTAGTTCAAGAGAACATTAACTAAAATTTAAGAGGATTTAATGGTCAACTCTTTAAATTAAACACTTAATTTAGCTTTATTTAATTAAAATAACAGAATATTTAGTTAAATTTAAAGAATAAGTATGGTAACTTTTAATAAGTATTTTTATTTTTAATTAGCTAAATTTAGTAAATCATTTAAAAAGTTTATTATACTCATTTAAATCTATTTAAAATATGATTATGATTATAATAATAATAGATAAAATTGTTTAGAGGTCTTCTTGGATTTTCATCAATTCTCCTCTTTCCAACCAGAATAGTCTGGTGAATAAAAAGAAAAGTTTATTGTTTCATTTCTATTTTTTCTTGTCTTAAATCTTGTATTTCTCTTCTCTCTCCATCTTTCATCCATCTACCTTGCTACTATTCTTTTGGCGCTTGTCTCTTTAATTTGATAAATAGATCCTCTCTCAGTAATATGAATTCTTTCTGTCAGTCTCTTAACTCTCTAATTAAATTCGTTCTTGAATACATAAAAATTTCTACACTATTTGTATTAGTGTCCTTTTTTCTGTCAGTAATAGTACTTTCTACTCTTCATTGTATTCTGATAAATTTTTGATCTTTTTTCAATTTCCATTTGACAACTTTGCTAATTGTTTTAAAATTATTCTTAAATTTGATTTTGCCCCAATATTGCGATTGGTTCTGGTTATTATGCATGTTCTGTTTATTTAATTAATTATGATTATGATCTAATTTCATTTACTATATTTACTAAGAGCAGTCAGTTTAATATTTCAATAGGCATCCATTTCTCTTTCTTATTTAATTAATCTATCTTCTACTTTTTCACGATTCTCTATTAATATTTATTTTTACTCCTTAAGCTTTTTAACCTCATTAAGCAAAATTTTTACTAATTCTGAAGTTATTCAATGCTATTTCGATCCTTACTAAGATTAATTTCTTAAAGATCTTAGTCAACTGGAGTTTCTTATTGCTTTGGAGGTGTGGACATTATCTTCCTAGGTTTTGATTGTTTCTACTTTTTCTCTTCATATTCTTATTAATTTTTACCTTTCTAATTTTATTTGGTAAAAAAGCCAGGCTTCATTTTTTTAATATTTTATGATTATGATTATATAAATTTAATTTATAGCCGTTATTCATAAATTAAGTATAAATAGTCTGATAAAATAAAATTATAATAAAATGTAAAGTGGGAGTGAATCAACTAATAACTAAAACTAAACATTAGATAACCCAAATTAATAGTCCTCTTATAATCGATAATAATAAGAATCTATTATCAAAGAAACTTAAGTAGCAGCCAAAATCCAAAACTATTTATCATAAGATTAAAACCAAAAACACAATTTGATAAATTAAACAATATCAATATAAAAGTAGTAAGAATAAGAAATAACGCTTCCAATTAAGAGATTTCATGAACACTTAAACTAAGAAGAAGAACTGTCTTAAGAATAATAAAGTGCCAAGCAGTTTAAAAGTAGTAAATAAACTTTATTTTCTAATTCTTATATTCTTCAAAATATTTGTTAGTTCCTTAAAAATAGAGACATAAGTAGACTATTATAGGTTAATTAATTTCTAAATAAGTTTAAATATTAATATAAAAAATTAGAAATAAAATAATATTCAAGTAATAAAGAATACGTTTAAAATAAAATAAACTGAACTCTCAAATAAATTTTATAATCTGATACTAAAGTTCTGTATATTGATACTTAGAAATGATAATAAGAAAATTAAGCAAAAGAAATCTTTCAATAAATAAAAAAATGTTTAGAACTAAAATTAAATTTATTTCAAAAAGGATTTAAATTAGTATAAGAAATTAATTTACTTGAACTAAATAATTTAGATAAAACCTTTTAAGAATATATCACAAAATGCTCAAATCTAAAAAAATTAGTTTTAAGTATTTTCAATCTTTAAGAAGAAAATTTAAATTTTTTGTAAAACTTGACTCATTTATAATCCTTAGAAGTCTAAGACATAAATAAAAAATAGATAACAGGAAAGTTTTTACTAGACTACTGTTTAGGGCTAAATTTAAAGGAACTAATTATATTTAGTGAAGAAATTAATCAAGAAATTTTAGTATAGTACTTGAAATAAAAAGGAAGCTTATTAGAAGAAATAAACATTAACTTTTATGAGAATATTGACAAGTATATTGATTTTTGTCCTAATTTAAACAAAATTGACTCTTATCAATTAGAAAGCCCTTACGACTAATTCATATTGAAGTTAAAAAACTTTAACCTTAGCTATTTAGCAATTTATCGAAACTTATAAATGTAAACAATATAAGAATTATTTTCTAAGTAGCATAATAAATTATAACATATTGAGATTTTTGATTGCTATAATTTTAATGATAATCAACTGATATCTTTATTGTAAAACTGTCCTAGTTTAGAATCTATTATATTGACTTCATTATAAGAACTTACTAATACATCTTTGAAGAAAATAGGAGATTATGGATAAAATTATAAAGAAATATCTTTTAGATATGCTAGATAACTTTCTAATAAAACTCTATGTTATATTTTTGAGAATTGTAGAAAACCAATTAAATTATCTCTTCGGGGTATGAAAAAAATGAAAAATAAGACTTTATAATCTTTGAGTTAAAACTGTAAGGAGTTAGAAATCTTAGACTTGGCATTATGTAAAATGTTAGATGAGAATTGAATAGATGAAATAGTTAAAATAAACAAATTAAAATAATTATATTTTTATTACATTGAACTAAATAACAAAGATTTAGTATAAATAGTAACTAACTGTAAACAATTAAAAATTTTAAATATTTGCGATTCAAAGGATGTTACATAGGAAGGTTTTCCACTTTGTGATTAAGAGGGATAAGAATATCCTTTTTGAAGAAATCTTAAATATTTAAATATTAGAGGAACGTCAATAAGTGAATAATGGGCTAATAAAGTTAAATAGAAGTTTGTAAGGATGACAATTTACTATAATGTTGAGGAAGATAGCATTCAAACTTGAAAGAAAGTAAAGAACAATAAATATTTAATTTTATATTTTAATAAATAAAATTACTTAAAATAGCTTATTAAGATACTTTTTATATTGCATTATAAAAAATAAGTTTTAGATAACTTTGTTCGTAATATAAGTAGAATAAAGAGATAATAATTAATGTTTTAGTTGTTATATATAAATAAATAACTATTGAAATATTAATTGTATAGCATAATAATAAATAAAATATTTAGCTTTTGATATTAAAACATTATTTTATATATTATTTAGTTGATAATCTTTAAATTATTGAACTTAAGCTTGAAAAAGATAAAAAGGAAAACAGCTAGAGTATATAATAATGAAGTTTAATAGAGAATTGATAAGAAAAGAATAGTTTAGAAACAATAAATGACAAGTTTAGGTGCATAAATAATTTAAAAGGATGTTATAATTATGCTAAAATATTAAGTTTAAATTAAAATATCTCTTATTATAATATAAAACTAAGCTATTATTTTAATTTGGTCTAAAATTCTTATGTAGTTATTATATAAGCTATTCTTAACTAAAAAATTAATATCTTAAATAAATTAAAGTTTCACTTTTTACAAAAAAATAAAGAACTTAATTGATACTATTTAGAGATCGATAACATATAATTGTTTAAATTAGCAATTTTCTAGTTTGTATTCTAATAGATTTATTAAATACGCTAATAATAATTAAATTTTAAGAATTATAAAAAATTATAAAGACCAACCTTATCAATAATCTTATCAAATCACTTTAACCATTTTTATCTTATACATTTCTATTAAATTATTTAGCCCAATGTTTTTATTATAACCATCTCTTAAAAAATAAACTCTTAATTTTATTATATAAATTGAATTCCAAAGTTTCTCTTTCAATTATAGAATATAAAATTATTTTTGATGATAATGGTGAATAAAAATAAAATAAATTCTTATCAAATTAAGATTGTATAATAGTAACTAATATATATTTGTATAACTTGTTTATTTATAAAATTTATTAATCTTATTTTGCTAATTATTTTAAATAACTTCCTATATGGTAGAAGTAACTTATAGCATAATACACATAAGATTTTAAAAAAAAGTAATTAATTAATATTTTTATATGCTATTTTTAATCTATTAGTCTCTATATGTTTATACTAATATTAAACGATCATATTACTATTGATTAAATACATTCATTCTAAATGTTTTTATCTTTATTGTTGATTTATTTAAAAATTAATTTATTGTAAGATGATATACAATTTCATATCTCAAATAAAGTTTATTCTTAATGGTTTAATATTAAGAAGATGGTAGATTTTATAAAATTTCTTATAAAACAAGAGATAAAGTTAGTATTAGCTTTAATTAATATAATATCTTATTTTTAATATATTAATCACTTATTATATATTTAGTATATTTAATAAGACTTAATTTATTTACATTTTAATTAAAATTCTAATAAATCAAAATAAAACATTTTATATTTTTTATTTTATTAATATTAAAAATAATTTATTGTTCTTGATTGATTTTATTCTCCTTTCCATTAACTTAATTGACTGAAGGTTAAATAAAAAGCCTAAATATCTTTGTTAATAATTAAAAATTTTATAAATTTCTCTTAATGATTTACTTTTGACCTCTTGATTTGGCCTAGTTATTGAAGTAAAGCATATTAATTAATGATATTTGAAAATGATTATGGTTTTAAGTTTTTTGTATTTTAGATATGAATTTGGAAAAAGTTAGTGACAGTATATTTGTTGATAGGTTGGATTAGTTGTGTTTAGAAATATATTGATAGTTATATGTATAATATGTTTAAATTTAGTAAAATGAAATATTTGAATATTACAATATAAATGATTTTCTAATGATTTAAACTTTGATTTTATTTATACTTTAATATTGTTGCATATCTTTTATCCAATTAAAGTAAAGAAAATAGTAGTTTAAGCATAAATTTAAACTTAAATATCTAGATTTTGGATAGTTTGATTTAAATATATTGATTAGAGGTATTTATCGTTATAAAATCTAAATACTAGCCTTTGAATTGTAATTTTGATTTAATTGGAATGATATAAAGTTTAATAAAGTCTGATTTAAAATAATAGAATGATTTTAAATGTTTATAATAATTATAAATATACTAAGTTATAATATAGATTTGTTTAAAACTAATCAAAATATTATAACTAATACCATTAAAATTGCATAATCTGAGTTAATAAATAAATTAATAATTTAATAACTAGTTTATACTTTTATATGTCATCAAATTAATTAATTATTAACTAAACCATTATTAATATCATCACTTATATTCATCTTTATACTTAATACTATTTACATCATATTTTCATTTAACATTTAACTAACTTATATTTATACTACCATTGCTTAAAGAGCCAAATATTCAATATTTTTAAATTACTAATCTATTATACTAAGAGCAATCAGCTTTAATACTAACTATTTTATCAATTAACATCTAAAAATGTAAGAAATGCTAAATATTTAAAGAAGGTATGAAGCATATCTATAAGCTAAAAGAAGTAATTAAAATAAATCTAAAAAGAGAAATTACAAAATAATAATAAAACTATTTTATAAAAGTTAAAAGCTGTAAAAATAGCAGAGTAAAGAAACATTATAACTATTTTTAGCATTTATTACAATATTATATTTTAACTTTCAGAAAATCTAGATTTATTATTTTAAAATTAGGTTGTAAGAATATCAAACTTTTATGCAAAATTATAAAATTATATTCAAATTAAAAAACATATACAATTACAACCAATACATTAAAAATTAATAGATTAAAGATCTATTTAAGAAATTATTTTAAAAAATTTAAAAATATTAAAAAAGTAGAATTCTCCAAGAAATTTAAATAATATACATTTAATTCTAAGAAATTTAAAATATATTTAATAGATAGTAATGTCATTAAAGCCTAATCAAAATCTCATAAAATTATTAAATCTTTATTAAAAAAGAAAAAAATTAAAAAATGGATATTTTAATTTGAAAATCTAATAAAAATATATTTATTAAAATTAAAGATAAGTGATAAGCTTGCTTTAACTACATTCAAAGAATAGCACTCATTAATAAATATTTAATTTTTTAAAGTTTTTAGTGATTAATTAATAAAATTTTTACATATTTAAGAAATTTCTCAAATTTACACCTTTGTTTATCAAAGCAAATAATAAATAAAATTATAAGTTTATAAGATTTTTTAATTATCTTTTTATAACTTAAAGTAGTTTAACTATTTAAACATAAAATTTTAAAAGTTTCTTATGCTTTGCTAAAATGTTTTTTTGATTCAATGTCTATATTTTTATTATTTTTATTTTTTTAAATCTAAATTTTTTAATATTTTATTTAGCTATAAATTATATATAATTTGTATATTTATTTATAATCCTTTTTTAGTGCTTTTTCTTTTGAAGGAATTTTGAAGCTAATTAAGATTAAACTTGTTTAATAAATATTTAAAACTAAAATAATTTTAAAATTTATGTTTTACAATATAATTTTATTAGATTAATTATATAAAATCATATTTAATGCTTTACTTAGATCTTCATTAGAATAAATAGAATTTAATAAAAAATTTAAATTATAAAATACAGTTATAAGTTAATAAGTTTTAGAAGAAAAGAAAATTAGAATAAAAATTAAAACAAGAAATTAATTCTAAATTTATTATTATTTTATAAGCTAAAATAACTTAATAAAAATAAATAATCATATTTTTAGCTATTAACTTAGTTATTTTAACTCTATTTATTTTCATATTCACTTATATTTTATTATAATAAATAATAAATAAATAAATTCGATTTCAGAACGCGTAGCACTTTCGTTCGTGCGCAGCTCTTTAAATTAATTTTATTTAATGTCGAAAAAATGTTTTATTGGTCTCTCTATCTTGTTTCCTCTTCCTGCGGTACGTCCATGTAATTTTTCCTTCCAAAGCATAGGATGCAGTATGCGATTACTGGTACATTTCCCCGACCTATAATGAAGAAAGTTTACTTCTTGCATTCAGAGTAACCCAGCTTGTCACATCTTCCTTCTCTTGTATTGATTTCTCTTCTTCCGATTTAACCTCCGTCCGCGCTCATTTTTTTGTTGCCTTGCTGGGCCTCAAAGCAGCATCCGAAGGAGAGGGCTTTCAACCCTATTTAAATTATATATATAATATAATAATAAGGAGTTTAAATACAATTATAATTACTATGTATATAACATAATTTAAAAAGTTAACTATGCAAAAAGATAAGTAACTAAAATTGAAAAGCAATTAAGTTCTTATCATGAATAAAGACTCTTTCTAAGCAAATAACAAAACATTTACTATAATATAGAGTATTTGCTGAATCACATTTTATTACATAGTATTCATCAATTCATTTTTAATAAATATAGAATTAAATTAAAAGAAAATCATAATTTTGCTATAAAAAGGCTATTTATTTTATAAACATTTTAATAATGTTTTTTAAGAAAGTTCAGATTAAGTTGTATATTTTTTTTCTAAGCCTTTAAAATATTTTTTAATTCTATTATATAAAATTATAAAAAGTAATCCAAAATAGATATTTAAATTTAATTATTTTTGGTATTAACAGACATCAATATTTTATATAACCATTTTAGCTATTTCCAAACATAAACTTTTAATATTTTGACTCATTATTAAAGCATAGTTTTATTAAAAGTAGTATTAAATAGCCAGCTTTTAAGATACAATAAGAAAAGATGACATTTTAAGAAATTAAGGTTCTTTTGTGTTTATGATTTTAACTGTAAGAAATAAATTTTGAATAATTACTTAAGTTTTATTTATAAATATAATGTAAAATAAACAAAGATATTAAAATTATACTACTAAAAATTACTTAAAAGGATTTAGTAAAAAAGTAATTTAAATAGTTGCATCACTTAGATTAAATGTAAATAACTTTATCTACTCTCAATATAATATTATAAAAATTGTATTCCTGAATGTTTTATAAGAATCATCTAGCATTAATGTAAATATTAAAATTAGCTTAGATTGATATATGTTAATTACTTAAGTTATGGTAAGTAAATTAAATGTACTTTAAGTAAATTATAATTACTTTTTAAATTTAAGTGATTTTATTAAAAATGTTAGTAAAGTTTTTATAATAATTAAGTTAGGAATTATTGTTTAATTATTTAATATTTTATTAATAGTTATTGTAGAAAAATAAAGATTTTTAAAAATAATTATAATAAAGTACTTATTTTTAAAGTATTACTTCTATTGATATTTAGCTTATATTATTTTATAATTAGTCAACTTATATTTTGTTCTTTACAAATTTTAATTATTCATTTTTTAGTGATTCAAAGCTATTTTTATCAATTTTAAAATAGAAAGTCTCTTCATTTTTTATAATAAAGTAACTTATTAGGCTTCTATAGAGTAAGAGATAAATATTATTAAATACTAAAACTTAAATATTTCTACACTTTATTTTCAATTTTTAAGTTTAAATAAACATTTTATTTAAAAAAGAGATTTTCCTATTAAATTTAATCTATTTCAATAAGATAGTTTTGAATATTCTTTCCTATTATAAGGATTCTTCCTTTTATTCAAATTATTTTAATTTATTATATCTTTTATTTTCAATCTATATTATCATAATCAAACTATCTCTTATATTTATTTTTTATTTGTTAAGTATTATATTATAATATATAATTGAATTTAAATATAGAGAAGAAATCCTTCCACTATTATTAATAGAAACTCTAGTACCAGAAAGTAGCCCATGTGAAGACTGAAACAGAATCTTGGCAGGAGCCAAGGATGTCAAGACCGAGGCATCAAGTAACGATATGTTGAACGATGCCTGAGGTTAAGGTCTTTTTAGGGAAGCATTCCGACACTGGCCCTATAAGAAACAAGAATTTCAAAGGGATAATAGTGTAGTGAAGAATGTAATGTAATACGTTTTTAAGCTTTAAAAACTTTAATAAAAGAGCTGCGCCTTCGTAGTACTAAGCGCTTTATAATCTTAGTTATTTTTTTATTCAAATTTTGTTCCCTCATGCGAAAACCTAGTCCTTTGACAAAATATTCAAATCAATTTGGGTAGAAGGTTCTAAACATAAGCAATAGGTTGAAAGAAGTATATTTTTAGATTTTTAATCTTCAAATTTCTAACTTAAGTCGAAATCCACTGATAAAGAAAAGCTTGAGAAAGCTCATCTACTTGGAACAAGAAATTAAAATAATGTAAAATGAAAATTTAAAAATAAATTTTAGGGCAACTTGATTTGAACAGTTGTAGATATCGAAAAAGAAAAATTAAAGTATAATTAGAAATGTTTAAAAATAAATAAAATTATGATTTCATGAAGTAGAAAATCTAAACAGAGACTCAAAAAAAATAAATTGAAGATAAGAAGTTTTACTTTCTTATTATATAAAGAGCAAAATATTGATAAACAATTAAAGTTGAATTATTATTATAAACTATTATTATTATATATATTAATTTTGATAGGGAGGAGCAATCCTACAACTGAGATTTAATTTAATTATGTAGCCAGGAAATACCATGGACGAAAAACCGAACAAGAATCTCATAGAAGACAAAAGAAGATAAGACTGAAGAAATATCAAGTAAAGTTAATGATTAAAGATGCCAGATATTAAGGTCTCTTAGGGAGGATTCTGATCACGGCTCTATAGAAGACAAGACATACAAAGGAATGTTAGCACTTTGGAAGACTTCAGTAAAGATATATTCAAACCTTAAAAATCTTTATTAAAGAACTGCACGCCATTGGGGTGTTACTTGCTCTATAATCTTATTTATTAATTTATATAATATAAAAAGTTTATTATACTTATTTAAATCTATTTAAAATATGATTATGATTGTATAAATTTATAAATATAGCCGTTATTCATAAATTAAGTATAAATAGTCTGATAAAATGAAAAATTATAATAAAATGTAAAGTGGCACTGATTAATCAACTAGTAACTAAAACTATACACTAGATAATCCAAACTAATAATCCTCTTCTGATCAATAATAAGAAGAATCTAATAAGAATCTCCAAGAAACTTAAGCAACAGTCCAAATATAAAGTCATTTAGCTTAAGACTAAAAATAAAAAATTAGTTAAATAAATTAAAAAGAATCAATAGAAGATTAAAAAGACTAAGAAATAACGCTTCCAATGAAGAGAATTCATGAACACTTAAACTAAGAACAATAACTTACTTAAGAATAATAAGGTACTAAGCAGCTTAAAAGTAGTAAATAAACTTTATTTTCTAATTCTTATATTCTTCAAAATATTTGTTAGTTCCTTAAAAATATCGATATAAGTAGACTACAGTAAGTTAATAAATTTCTAAATAAGTTTAAGTATTAATTTGAAAAGTTAGAAATAAAACAATATTCAAGTAATAAAGACTATGTTTAAAATAAAATAAACTGAACTCTCAAATAAATTTTATAATCTGATACTAAAATTTTATATATTAATACTAATGATTGATAAAAGCAAAATTAAGCAGAAGAAATCTTTCAATAAATAAAAAAATGCTTAGAACTAAAATTAAATTTACATCAAAAAGGATATAAACTAGTATAAGAAATTCATTTACTTGAACTAAATAATTTAGATAAAACCTTTCAAGAATATATTTCTAAATGCTCAAATCTAAAAAAAATAGTTTTAAGTGCTTTCAATCTTTAAGAAGAAAATATAAGTTTTTTATAAAACTTGACTCATTTATAATCCTTAGAAATCTAAGACATAAGTTATAAATAGATAACAGGAAAGTTTTTACTAGACTACTGTTTAGATTTAAATTTAAAGGTACTAAATTTATTTAGTAAAGGATTTAATCAAGATATTTTATTGCAATATTTGTAGAAAAAAGGAAATTCATTAGAGGAAGTAAATATAAACTAAAATGAAAATATGGATAGTTATATTGATTTATGTCCTAATTTAAGCAAAATTGACTCTTATAAAGTATAAAATTAATTAGAATAATTCATACTGAAGATAAGAAACTTGAACCTTAGTAGTTTAAAAATTTATCGAAACTTATAAATGTAAACAATATAAGAATTATTTTCTAAGTAGCATAATAAATTATAACATATAGAGATTTATTATTGCTATAATTTTAATGATAATCACCTTATATCTTTAATGTAAAACTGTCCTAATTTAAAATCTATTATATTAGATTCATTATATAAACTTACTAATACATCTTTGAAGAAAATAGGAGATTACGGATAGAATTATAAAAAAATATCTTTTAGTTATGATATATAACTTTCTAATAAAACTCTATGTTATATTTTTGAGAATTGTAGAAAACTAAAAAAATTATCTTTTGGGGATATGGAAAAACTAAATAATAAGGCTTTATAATCTTTGAGTTAAAACTGTAAGGAGTTAGAAAGTTTAGACTTGATATTTTGCAAAATGTTAGATGAGAATTGAATAGATGAAATAGTTAAAATAAACAAATTAAAATAATTAAATTTTTATTACATTGAACTAAGTAACAAAGATTTAGTAAAAATAATAACTAACTGTAAGCAATTAAAGTATTTAAAACTTGCGAATTCAAAGGATATTACATAGGAAGGTTTTCCACTTTGTGATTAAGAGGGATAAGAATATCCTTTTTATAGAAATCTTAAATATTTAGATATTAGATGAACGTCAATAAAAGAATAATTGGTGTATGAACTCAAATAGAAGTTCGTAAGGATGACAATATTCCATAATGTTGAGAAAGATATCATTCAAACTTGAAAGAAAGTAAATAAATATTTAATTTTATATTTAATTTAATTTTAAACTAAAAGAGTTTTGGACTGCAACTTCTTGCAGTTTAACGACCCCAACACTCCCTTCATGGGATAACGGGGATATCCTGTTGCTTTCGAAAAGCAGCTGCCAGGGAGCTCCATCGCTATGGGCAGCCAGGCTTCAAGCCCCTACAGGGAGTGGATAATCAAAATGAAGGCGTTACCTTGCAAAGGTTGACTTTGACCAGGGACTTTCTCAGCGACAGGAAAGGAACTTGTTCCTAGCCATAAAACCAGAAAGTATGATTTAGAAGGTCAATCTCAGCTCCCACCATCTTTTTAATTATTTAATTTTATATTTTAATAAATAATTTAAATTAAATAAATAAAATTACTTAAAATAGCTTATTAAGATACTTTTTATATTTTATAATAAAAAATAAATTTTAGATAAGTAGAATAAGAGTGGAGTATGTTAGTTAGAAATGGGAAATATGAATAGTAATATAGTATAAGATATGTAGTATAAGATATATAGAAATAATAGTATTAAATATAAATAAAAGGAAATTTGATGTGTTTATAGATTCTAACAACTATAAAACTTAACTTATTTTAGTATTTGCACTAAATAATACTATTTTAAATAGATTTAAATCTCCTAATTAAAGTAATAAAATTTTATTATAGTCTAAACATAAAAGTATATGAAGCTTAGAAAAAGATTAAATTAAAAAGCTTTTTAAATTTTCTATTAAGAGTTAAATCTTAAATTCTAGCTCATTTTAATTCCTCAAGATTGAATATTTATATGATTATCTATATCATAATTTTATATTTAAATCTTATGTAAAGTTTAATATAAAATAATGGATGATGTGCTATAAAGCAAAGCATGAAATGTTGATTAGTAACAATAGATATAGAAAAATAGTAGTTTAAGTAAATAAAATGTATTAAGAGTAAATAATAATCTGTTTAATTAGTTTTAAATAATTTATATTAGCTAATCTAATACTTATATTATCTCATACTTGTTACAAAGATATATATTATGTTTAGATTACTCTTTTCTATTAATTCAGAAATAATAATACAATATATTAAAAATATGCTTTCTTTCTTAAATATTTATAATTTTCTTAGTAGCAAACTATTTATTTTAAAAAAGAGAGTTCTAATAGTAGTAACTAGATTCTTTTAAAATAAGTATAGAAATAGCAAAAGAAGTAACTGTATTAAGTATTAAATAAAATCATAAATCTATTAATAATTTAAATGATAACTCAAAAAATAGCATCAATAGTCAATATAACTAATATTACTTTGCTATAAAAATTGAGAAAGTGATCTTATAAGATGTATTAGTTATTAATTATAACCTATTTAATATTCTTAAAAATTTGAAATTAAGAGTATTTATCAAAAAGCTAAAAAGATAAAATATGATATTTTAATTCTAAATAAGATTTTATTAATTTAATTATACACAGATGTTTAGCTTTCAAAATCTGAGTCAGGATAATTTGTTGTTTAGATGTATTATTCTCCTAGAAAGCCAGTTGTTTATTTTTTTAAAGCTCATTTAAAAAGCTTAAATTCAAAAAACTAAGCTTACATTACCAGGCTTAGAGTGATCAGGAGTTGTTATAAGTGAAGGAAGAAGACTTAAAAACGTTCAAATTTATGATTTTTATCTTCGGAAGATAATTATTATGAATTATGATGAAATTTACAGTTGTAAATGCAAAAGCTGTATTATTGTAGTGATTTAAGTTTAGATTAAACTGCTTGCGGATTTTTTAATCCATTTTGCGTTCTCTATATACAAAATGTGTTTCTTAAAGTTAAATTTCGATATTTATCCTAAATTAATGCAGTTTCTTAATTAAGTCATATTTTTATTAGATTTGTTAAGCAATATAATGATGAAACTATAAATAGAGTTCAGATCTTCTAATATTTAGGAGTAGTTTTCTATACAGGAAGAAGCAAATTATGTATTTATTCTTTCTAACTCTGATTTTGAAATTGTTCTATACAATAATATGTTAAAGAAAGGAAGCAAACATATCCTTTAATTTTTATTCTTTTGAAAGTATTGATTTTCACCAATTTTTCGATGTAATTGTAGGTTCTATAACTAAAATTTAAATATATAAAAATATTATTATAGAGGACATAGTTCTTCAATAGGACACATCTTTTTAAAAAGTTAATTTTTAAGTCTTTTTAATTCCCATAGCATTTTCTCTTCTAATTTCGGGCAAGGTTACGGTTCCAATTCTTCAAAGCACAGGACACCAGCAGGTGATTACAGGTAGATTTCCAACCCATGATGAGAAGATTAATCTGGTCCAATATTTAGAAGGCTTGCTTCTCCGTCTGTTCATCTTTGGGAAAATCTTCTCATAACCTTTAGAGGCAAGGTCTACCGTATTTAAATTAAATTATGTAATAATTATTAAGTTTAATTCTTAAATTTACGTTTATGGAGTTATATATTTAAAATCTTGTCAAATTTATGAAGCATAATTTATTAAACGTTGAATTGGACATTGGAATGGATATCTTGATACTTTTCTTTAATTATTATTGTGTCTTTTTTTATTTTTCCAATGTCCATTAGAATCTTTTATGAATAACTTCTAAGCCATACTCACACTTACAAACATTAATGTTCAATTTTACTCATTCAAACACTTTACATGTTGCTTTAATCAATAAATTCTTATAATCTTTATTAGAAATCAATTACAAATCATCTGGTCAAGCTTTAGTAGCAAATACATGTCCATAGATTTTAAAGCCAAATAGTTTTAATTAATTTTCTAAATACCTGATAACAATATCATTAAAGATATTAACTAGAGCTGTACTATGTGAACTTCTTTACAATACTCCAATACTATATTAGAAGTTTCTTGAAAGCATGCCATCTAAAATGAATCTAATATCTAGATTATGATAAAAAATAATTCTAAGTAGTTTATTAGTGCAACAATAGTTTTATTCTACGTAATGATGAAACAATAATCTACTGTTAATAGTTTCAAACGTCTTTTCTACATCTATAAGGATTGTAAGTAGGCGCTTTGATTTCCCTTACCTTCTAAATTAATCATTAATTGATGTAAAGTTCAAACATGATGCATTGTTTATCTACTCTTTACTTACTAATGGAATGTATATTTTTAAGCTAATAAATATATTGTAGAGTCTTTAAGTTAGTATTTTATAATATTCTTTTAAAATTACATTTATGAGTGCTTTTGTCTTCTATTCTTCCAATCATTCTTAGATCCTTTCTTGCAAATTGGAAAAATTCTTACTTATTTGAGATAATCAGAGATTTTTTAATTTGTCAACAAATTATTAACTAAATTTCATATTACAAGATGAAAATCCTTATTAGCGTCTTTAATAAACTTTTCTTTTATGCCATCTATTCCAGATTATTTATATTAGTTAGTCCTTTAATGATTTCCTAAATTTCTTTAAAACTAATAAGATCTAACCCTTACAAATAAGACACCTATTATTCTTTTACAAAGGTATAGCTTTTGGAAATGTTATAAATTCTTCAATTGCTGCTTTTTAGTTCTTCTTCATTAATAATCTTATGCTTGTCGAAAACATTATTTTCCAATCTATTAATAAATTAAGCAAATCCTTCTTGATCCATACGCATATAGTTTCTTTTACTCGGATTTAAAAATACCTTGATTATTTAAACATTTTAAAGGAGGATCAATTCATTAATTAACTGTTTTTTAGCCTATTTAAACTCTTAAGAAAAGAACAAGAACACGAAGAAAAAGCATGCAAAGCAGATTTCTAGCACTTAAGAATGAGAAAATATAAAAAAGGTTTTGAATAAATATGAGAGTCGAGCACTTAGATTAAAAAAAATATAATCTAATTCTCATAGTTGACGGAAAATATTTATTTATATATGCAATCCTAATTATGTAGAACCTAAAAATCAGTCTAAAAATTTTCTTTATGTAAGAAAAAAATAATGATAATATTGCAGAAGAATTGCTAATGCTGTAAGATACTGCAGATATTTAAACGAAAATAATAGCAAAAATATTTAAAGTTATGACAATTGTTTTGTAATTTATACTGCACTAAAAAGGGTATATTATATATTATTAAAATGGATGTCGGCTGTGGTAAGGAGAACTAGTAGGTAGTTTGATGTATTAAATACTGTATTGAGAGTCTAGATGCCATCACGGGGAAGGATAGACAAGCTCGGAAGAGACAAGTTTAACTTGCCCGAAACTTCTCACTAGCAGTATGAACGTTTGATTGACGGGCCTACTAATGACTAGACTACTAATTTTTATATGGATTTTATTCAAGAGGACTGAAGCATTTGATTCAAGATTCGAAGACAATCTTTAGCTAACAGATTCCCAATTTGGAAAAGTTGAAGTGACTTATTGGATGGTAAGAAGGACGATAAGAAGTATGAGAACATCTTTTTTAATACTAAATAGTGATATTGAAGGGGCTGCACGCCAACGAGGTTCTACACACTCTATAATAATATTTATATATTATACAGAAAGAAAATTTATAAAAGGAATGAAATTTTACAAGACATAACATTTACACAATAAAGAAGGAACGAATAAATGCTAAACAGTGAACTTAACCGAAACAAAATCTCAGTATAAAAGGATTAAATTAGCACTATTAGATATGCCTTAAAGGAAAGAAATCAAGACGAAGACTGAAATTTAAAGATTTGAAGAAAACATTAAACTTATATACAGTAATGAATCTATTAAAGGAAGCACTATAGTTAATGAATACAATTATAAGTAAATAATATAAATCTTAAGGTAATTAATATAAAAATATAAATAAAATAAATAATACTATACAATAATTGTTAGCTTCTCTAGACATTTCACATTTCAAAATCTAATAAATTTATTAAAAATAAATAATAGAAATAATTTTATTAAAGAATATCAAAATAGTTATTAATAGATAAAATATCCTTAAAAACTATACCTTAGAAATAATACTCTTTTGACTTGTTCATTAAAAAGCAAAGATCAAGGATAGAAAAACTATAAAATATGTTGGGGAAGTTGATTAATAGCTAAACTATAATTTCCATCCATAGAAGAAACATTTAATAAGATTTAATCGTAAAAAGTAAGTAAATTGGAGAAGATTGATAAAAAATTTAATGTAGAACTTCAAATTAATTAATTTCAAATTTCTTAATTTCAATATTAAATAAAAGAACTTTAAGTTAAGCAAACACTACAAAAAGGAATTATTAAAACAAAAAGAACCGACTAAAGGGAAGTGTTCCCATGGAAGTTAAACAAAGTGAACATGTATAAGTTACTCCTCAAAGAAAAAAAGAGATGTTATATGTGCTAGAAGTATCATCACTATAAAAATGTTTATAAAATTTAATAAAAAATAAAAATACTATTTTCAAGAAATTATTTCAGATAGGCCAAATCGTACAGGAAATTGAAATAAAAAAGTCTTTCAATAACAAAATCAGCGATTTATTCTAATTTTTTCAATCATAAACTCAATTTTAAAGGTCTAATAAAAGACAAGGAGGGTGGACTAATGAAGTTCTAAGTCACCTTTAGTTCAAGAGAACATTAACTAAAATTTAAGAGGATTTAATGGTCAACTCTTTAAATTAAACACTTAATTTAGCTTTATTTAATTAAAATAACAGAATATTTAGTTAAATTTAAAGAATAAGTATGGTAACTTTTAATAAGTATTTTTATTTTTAATTAGCTAAATTTAGTAAATCATTTAAAAAGTTTATTATACTCATTTAAATCTATTTAAAATATGATTATGATTATAATAATAATAGATAAAATTGTTTAGAGGTCTTCTTGGATTTTCATCAATTCTCCTCTTTCCAACCAGAATAGTCTGGTGAATAAAAAGAAAAGTTTATTGTTTCATTTCTATTTTTTCTTGTCTTAAATCTTGTATTTCTCTTCTCTCTCCATCTTTCATCCATCTACCTTGCTACTATTCTTTTGGCGCTTGTCTCTTTAATTTGATAAATAGATCCTCTCTCAGTAATATGAATTCTTTCTGTCAGTCTCTTAACTCTCTAATTAAATTCGTTCTTGAATACATAAAAATTTCTACACTATTTGTATTAGTGTCCTTTTTTCTGTCAGTAATAGTACTTTCTACTCTTCATTGTATTCTGATAAATTTTTGATCTTTTTTCAATTTCCATTTGACAACTTTGCTAATTGTTTTAAAATTATTCTTAAATTTGATTTTGCCCCAATATTGCGATTGGTTCTGGTTATTATGCATGTTCTGTTTATTTAATTAATTATGATTATGATCTAATTTCATTTACTATATTTACTAAGAGCAGTCAGTTTAATATTTCAATAGGCATCCATTTCTCTTTCTTATTTAATTAATCTATCTTCTACTTTTTCACGATTCTCTATTAATATTTATTTTTACTCCTTAAGCTTTTTAACCTCATTAAGCAAAATTTTTACTAATTCTGAAGTTATTCAATGCTATTTCGATCCTTACTAAGATTAATTTCTTAAAGATCTTAGTCAACTGGAGTTTCTTATTGCTTTGGAGGTGTGGACATTATCTTCCTAGGTTTTGATTGTTTCTACTTTTTCTCTTCATATTCTTATTAATTTTTACCTTTCTAATTTTATTTGGTAAAAAAGCCAGGCTTCATTTTTTTAATATTTTATGATTATGATTATATAAATTTAATTTATAGCCGTTATTCATAAATTAAGTATAAATAGTCTGATAAAATAAAATTATAATAAAATGTAAAGTGGGAGTGAATCAACTAATAACTAAAACTAAACATTAGATAACCCAAATTAATAGTCCTCTTATAATCGATAATAATAAGAATCTATTATCAAAGAAACTTAAGTAGCAGCCAAAATCCAAAACTATTTATCATAAGATTAAAACCAAAAACACAATTTGATAAATTAAACAATATCAATATAAAAGTAGTAAGAATAAGAAATAACGCTTCCAATTAAGAGATTTCATGAACACTTAAACTAAGAAGAAGAACTGTCTTAAGAATAATAAAGTGCCAAGCAGTTTAAAAGTAGTAAATAAACTTTATTTTCTAATTCTTATATTCTTCAAAATATTTGTTAGTTCCTTAAAAATAGAGACATAAGTAGACTATTATAGGTTAATTAATTTCTAAATAAGTTTAAATATTAATATAAAAAATTAGAAATAAAATAATATTCAAGTAATAAAGAATACGTTTAAAATAAAATAAACTGAACTCTCAAATAAATTTTATAATCTGATACTAAAGTTCTGTATATTGATACTTAGAAATGATAATAAGAAAATTAAGCAAAAGAAATCTTTCAATAAATAAAAAAATGTTTAGAACTAAAATTAAATTTATTTCAAAAAGGATTTAAATTAGTATAAGAAATTAATTTACTTGAACTAAATAATTTAGATAAAACCTTTTAAGAATATATCACAAAATGCTCAAATCTAAAAAAATTAGTTTTAAGTATTTTCAATCTTTAAGAAGAAAATTTAAATTTTTTGTAAAACTTGACTCATTTATAATCCTTAGAAGTCTAAGACATAAATAAAAAATAGATAACAGGAAAGTTTTTACTAGACTACTGTTTAGGGCTAAATTTAAAGGAACTAATTATATTTAGTGAAGAAATTAATCAAGAAATTTTAGTATAGTACTTGAAATAAAAAGGAAGCTTATTAGAAGAAATAAACATTAACTTTTATGAGAATATTGACAAGTATATTGATTTTTGTCCTAATTTAAACAAAATTGACTCTTATCAATTAGAAAGCCCTTACGACTAATTCATATTGAAGTTAAAAAACTTTAACCTTAGCTATTTAGCAATTTATCGAAACTTATAAATGTAAACAATATAAGAATTATTTTCTAAGTAGCATAATAAATTATAACATATTGAGATTTTTGATTGCTATAATTTTAATGATAATCAACTGATATCTTTATTGTAAAACTGTCCTAGTTTAGAATCTATTATATTGACTTCATTATAAGAACTTACTAATACATCTTTGAAGAAAATAGGAGATTATGGATAAAATTATAAAGAAATATCTTTTAGATATGCTAGATAACTTTCTAATAAAACTCTATGTTATATTTTTGAGAATTGTAGAAAACCAATTAAATTATCTCTTCGGGGTATGAAAAAAATGAAAAATAAGACTTTATAATCTTTGAGTTAAAACTGTAAGGAGTTAGAAATCTTAGACTTGGCATTATGTAAAATGTTAGATGAGAATTGAATAGATGAAATAGTTAAAATAAACAAATTAAAATAATTATATTTTTATTACATTGAACTAAATAACAAAGATTTAGTATAAATAGTAACTAACTGTAAACAATTAAAAATTTTAAATATTTGCGATTCAAAGGATGTTACATAGGAAGGTTTTCCACTTTGTGATTAAGAGGGATAAGAATATCCTTTTTGAAGAAATCTTAAATATTTAAATATTAGAGGAACGTCAATAAGTGAATAATGGGCTAATAAAGTTAAATAGAAGTTTGTAAGGATGACAATTTACTATAATGTTGAGGAAGATAGCATTCAAACTTGAAAGAAAGTAAAGAACAATAAATATTTAATTTTATATTTTAATAAATAAAATTACTTAAAATAGCTTATTAAGATACTTTTTATATTGCATTATAAAAAATAAGTTTTAGATAACTTTGTTCGTAATATAAGTAGAATAAAGAGATAATAATTAATGTTTTAGTTGTTATATATAAATAAATAACTATTGAAATATTAATTGTATAGCATAATAATAAATAAAATATTTAGCTTTTGATATTAAAACATTATTTTATATATTATTTAGTTGATAATCTTTAAATTATTGAACTTAAGCTTGAAAAAGATAAAAAGGAAAACAGCTAGAGTATATAATAATGAAGTTTAATAGAGAATTGATAAGAAAAGAATAGTTTAGAAACAATAAATGACAAGTTTAGGTGCATAAATAATTTAAAAGGATGTTATAATTATGCTAAAATATTAAGTTTAAATTAAAATATCTCTTATTATAATATAAAACTAAGCTATTATTTTAATTTGGTCTAAAATTCTTATGTAGTTATTATATAAGCTATTCTTAACTAAAAAATTAATATCTTAAATAAATTAAAGTTTCACTTTTTACAAAAAAATAAAGAACTTAATTGATACTATTTAGAGATCGATAACATATAATTGTTTAAATTAGCAATTTTCTAGTTTGTATTCTAATAGATTTATTAAATACGCTAATAATAATTAAATTTTAAGAATTATAAAAAATTATAAAGACCAACCTTATCAATAATCTTATCAAATCACTTTAACCATTTTTATCTTATACATTTCTATTAAATTATTTAGCCCAATGTTTTTATTATAACCATCTCTTAAAAAATAAACTCTTAATTTTATTATATAAATTGAATTCCAAAGTTTCTCTTTCAATTATAGAATATAAAATTATTTTTGATGATAATGGTGAATAAAAATAAAATAAATTCTTATCAAATTAAGATTGTATAATAGTAACTAATATATATTTGTATAACTTGTTTATTTATAAAATTTATTAATCTTATTTTGCTAATTATTTTAAATAACTTCCTATATGGTAGAAGTAACTTATAGCATAATACACATAAGATTTTAAAAAAAAGTAATTAATTAATATTTTTATATGCTATTTTTAATCTATTAGTCTCTATATGTTTATACTAATATTAAACGATCATATTACTATTGATTAAATACATTCATTCTAAATGTTTTTATCTTTATTGTTGATTTATTTAAAAATTAATTTATTGTAAGATGATATACAATTTCATATCTCAAATAAAGTTTATTCTTAATGGTTTAATATTAAGAAGATGGTAGATTTTATAAAATTTCTTATAAAACAAGAGATAAAGTTAGTATTAGCTTTAATTAATATAATATCTTATTTTTAATATATTAATCACTTATTATATATTTAGTATATTTAATAAGACTTAATTTATTTACATTTTAATTAAAATTCTAATAAATCAAAATAAAACATTTTATATTTTTTATTTTATTAATATTAAAAATAATTTATTGTTCTTGATTGATTTTATTCTCCTTTCCATTAACTTAATTGACTGAAGGTTAAATAAAAAGCCTAAATATCTTTGTTAATAATTAAAAATTTTATAAATTTCTCTTAATGATTTACTTTTGACCTCTTGATTTGGCCTAGTTATTGAAGTAAAGCATATTAATTAATGATATTTGAAAATGATTATGGTTTTAAGTTTTTTGTATTTTAGATATGAATTTGGAAAAAGTTAGTGACAGTATATTTGTTGATAGGTTGGATTAGTTGTGTTTAGAAATATATTGATAGTTATATGTATAATATGTTTAAATTTAGTAAAATGAAATATTTGAATATTACAATATAAATGATTTTCTAATGATTTAAACTTTGATTTTATTTATACTTTAATATTGTTGCATATCTTTTATCCAATTAAAGTAAAGAAAATAGTAGTTTAAGCATAAATTTAAACTTAAATATCTAGATTTTGGATAGTTTGATTTAAATATATTGATTAGAGGTATTTATCGTTATAAAATCTAAATACTAGCCTTTGAATTGTAATTTTGATTTAATTGGAATGATATAAAGTTTAATAAAGTCTGATTTAAAATAATAGAATGATTTTAAATGTTTATAATAATTATAAATATACTAAGTTATAATATAGATTTGTTTAAAACTAATCAAAATATTATAACTAATACCATTAAAATTGCATAATCTGAGTTAATAAATAAATTAATAATTTAATAACTAGTTTATACTTTTATATGTCATCAAATTAATTAATTATTAACTAAACCATTATTAATATCATCACTTATATTCATCTTTATACTTAATACTATTTACATCATATTTTCATTTAACATTTAACTAACTTATATTTATACTACCATTGCTTAAAGAGCCAAATATTCAATATTTTTAAATTACTAATCTATTATACTAAGAGCAATCAGCTTTAATACTAACTATTTTATCAATTAACATCTAAAAATGTAAGAAATGCTAAATATTTAAAGAAGGTATGAAGCATATCTATAAGCTAAAAGAAGTAATTAAAATAAATCTAAAAAGAGAAATTACAAAATAATAATAAAACTATTTTATAAAAGTTAAAAGCTGTAAAAATAGCAGAGTAAAGAAACATTATAACTATTTTTAGCATTTATTACAATATTATATTTTAACTTTCAGAAAATCTAGATTTATTATTTTAAAATTAGGTTGTAAGAATATCAAACTTTTATGCAAAATTATAAAATTATATTCAAATTAAAAAACATATACAATTACAACCAATACATTAAAAATTAATAGATTAAAGATCTATTTAAGAAATTATTTTAAAAAATTTAAAAATATTAAAAAAGTAGAATTCTCCAAGAAATTTAAATAATATACATTTAATTCTAAGAAATTTAAAATATATTTAATAGATAGTAATGTCATTAAAGCCTAATCAAAATCTCATAAAATTATTAAATCTTTATTAAAAAAGAAAAAAATTAAAAAATGGATATTTTAATTTGAAAATCTAATAAAAATATATTTATTAAAATTAAAGATAAGTGATAAGCTTGCTTTAACTACATTCAAAGAATAGCACTCATTAATAAATATTTAATTTTTTAAAGTTTTTAGTGATTAATTAATAAAATTTTTACATATTTAAGAAATTTCTCAAATTTACACCTTTGTTTATCAAAGCAAATAATAAATAAAATTATAAGTTTATAAGATTTTTTAATTATCTTTTTATAACTTAAAGTAGTTTAACTATTTAAACATAAAATTTTAAAAGTTTCTTATGCTTTGCTAAAATGTTTTTTTGATTCAATGTCTATATTTTTATTATTTTTATTTTTTTAAATCTAAATTTTTTAATATTTTATTTAGCTATAAATTATATATAATTTGTATATTTATTTATAATCCTTTTTTAGTGCTTTTTCTTTTGAAGGAATTTTGAAGCTAATTAAGATTAAACTTGTTTAATAAATATTTAAAACTAAAATAATTTTAAAATTTATGTTTTACAATATAATTTTATTAGATTAATTATATAAAATCATATTTAATGCTTTACTTAGATCTTCATTAGAATAAATAGAATTTAATAAAAAATTTAAATTATAAAATACAGTTATAAGTTAATAAGTTTTAGAAGAAAAGAAAATTAGAATAAAAATTAAAACAAGAAATTAATTCTAAATTTATTATTATTTTATAAGCTAAAATAACTTAATAAAAATAAATAATCATATTTTTAGCTATTAACTTAGTTATTTTAACTCTATTTATTTTCATATTCACTTATATTTTATTATAATAAATAATAAATAAATAAATTCGATTTCAGAACGCGTAGCACTTTCGTTCGTGCGCAGCTCTTTAAATTAATTTTATTTAATGTCGAAAAAATGTTTTATTGGTCTCTCTATCTTGTTTCCTCTTCCTGCGGTACGTCCATGTAATTTTTCCTTCCAAAGCATAGGATGCAGTATGCGATTACTGGTACATTTCCCCGACCTATAATGAAGAAAGTTTACTTCTTGCATTCAGAGTAACCCAGCTTGTCACATCTTCCTTCTCTTGTATTGATTTCTCTTCTTCCGATTTAACCTCCGTCCGCGCTCATTTTTTTGTTGCCTTGCTGGGCCTCAAAGCAGCATCCGAAGGAGAGGGCTTTCAACCCTATTTAAATTATATATATAATATAATAATAAGGAGTTTAAATACAATTATAATTACTATGTATATAACATAATTTAAAAAGTTAACTATGCAAAAAGATAAGTAACTAAAATTGAAAAGCAATTAAGTTCTTATCATGAATAAAGACTCTTTCTAAGCAAATAACAAAACATTTACTATAATATAGAGTATTTGCTGAATCACATTTTATTACATAGTATTCATCAATTCATTTTTAATAAATATAGAATTAAATTAAAAGAAAATCATAATTTTGCTATAAAAAGGCTATTTATTTTATAAACATTTTAATAATGTTTTTTAAGAAAGTTCAGATTAAGTTGTATATTTTTTTTCTAAGCCTTTAAAATATTTTTTAATTCTATTATATAAAATTATAAAAAGTAATCCAAAATAGATATTTAAATTTAATTATTTTTGGTATTAACAGACATCAATATTTTATATAACCATTTTAGCTATTTCCAAACATAAACTTTTAATATTTTGACTCATTATTAAAGCATAGTTTTATTAAAAGTAGTATTAAATAGCCAGCTTTTAAGATACAATAAGAAAAGATGACATTTTAAGAAATTAAGGTTCTTTTGTGTTTATGATTTTAACTGTAAGAAATAAATTTTGAATAATTACTTAAGTTTTATTTATAAATATAATGTAAAATAAACAAAGATATTAAAATTATACTACTAAAAATTACTTAAAAGGATTTAGTAAAAAAGTAATTTAAATAGTTGCATCACTTAGATTAAATGTAAATAACTTTATCTACTCTCAATATAATATTATAAAAATTGTATTCCTGAATGTTTTATAAGAATCATCTAGCATTAATGTAAATATTAAAATTAGCTTAGATTGATATATGTTAATTACTTAAGTTATGGTAAGTAAATTAAATGTACTTTAAGTAAATTATAATTACTTTTTAAATTTAAGTGATTTTATTAAAAATGTTAGTAAAGTTTTTATAATAATTAAGTTAGGAATTATTGTTTAATTATTTAATATTTTATTAATAGTTATTGTAGAAAAATAAAGATTTTTAAAAATAATTATAATAAAGTACTTATTTTTAAAGTATTACTTCTATTGATATTTAGCTTATATTATTTTATAATTAGTCAACTTATATTTTGTTCTTTACAAATTTTAATTATTCATTTTTTAGTGATTCAAAGCTATTTTTATCAATTTTAAAATAGAAAGTCTCTTCATTTTTTATAATAAAGTAACTTATTAGGCTTCTATAGAGTAAGAGATAAATATTATTAAATACTAAAACTTAAATATTTCTACACTTTATTTTCAATTTAAATAAACATTTAAAAAAGAGATTTTCCTATTAAGTTTAATCTATTTAAGATACTTTTAAATATTCTTTCCTATTATAAGGATTCTTCCTTTTATTACAATTATTACAATTATATCTTTTATTTTCCTATATTATCTCAAACTATCATATTTATTTTCACTATTATATTATATTCAAACTTTTCTTCTCTCAGGCCAATATCAAAACGTTCAAATCAATTTAGGTAGAGGTATTTAAATATAACCAATAGCATGAAAGAACCATTTTTTAAGCTTCTAATTCCTAACTTCAGTCGAAATCAACTGATAGAGCATAAACTTGTTTCATCTATTTGAAACAAGAAATTAAAATAGTGCATTATGAAAATTTGAAAATACATTTTAGGGCAACCTGATTTGAACAGTTGTAGATATCGAAAAAGAAAAATTAAAGTATAATTAGAAATGTTTAAATAAATAAATTAATCATTTAAAGAAGTAGAAAATCTAAATAGAGACTCAAAAAAAAGAAATTGAAGATAAGAAGTTTTACTTTCTTATTATATAAAGAACAAAATTTGGATAAGCAATCAAAGCTGAATCAATATAATAAACTATTATTATTATATATATTAATTTTAAATAGGGAGAAACAATCCTCCAACTGAGATTTACTTTAATTACTGTACCAAGAAATACTATGGGAGAACAGAACAAGAATCTCATAGAAACCAAGAGAAGAAAAAACTGAAGAAGCATCAAGTAAAGTTAAAGATGAAAGATGCCAGATATATTAACGGCTCTTAGGGAGAATTCAAATCACGGTCCTATAGAAGACAAGATTCACAAAGGAATGTTTGCGCTTTGGAAGACTTCAGCAAAGAGATATTTAAACATTAAAAATCTTTATTAAAGAACTGCACGCCATTGGGGTGCTACGTGCTCTATAATATTATTTATTAATTTATATAATTTAAACAATTTATTATACTTATTTAAATCTATTTAAAATATGATTATGATTGTATAAATTTATAAATATAGCCGTTATTCATAATCTAAGTATAAATAGTCTGATAAAATGAAAAATTATAATAAAATGTAAAGTGGGACTGATTAATCAACTAGTAGCTAAAACTATACACCAAATAGTTCAAATTGTTAATCCTCTTCTGATCGATAATAAGAAGAATCTAATAGACACCTCCAAGAAACTTAAGTAGCAGCACAAATATAAAAGGATTTAACTTAAGATTTAAAATAAAAAAACAATTTGATAAATTAAAAAATATCTACAGAAGATTAAAAAGATTAAGAAATAATGCTTCCAATGAAGAGATTTCATGAAAACTTAAACTAAGAAGAAGAACTGTCTTAAGAATAATAAAGTGCCAAGCAGTTTAAAAGTAGTAAATAAACTTTATTTTCCAATTCTTATATTCTTCAAAATATTTGTTAGTTCCTTAAAAATATAGACATTTGTAGATTACAATTAGTTAATAAATTTCTAAATAAGTTTAAGTATTAATTTGAAAAGTTAGAAATTAAAGAATATTCAAGTAATAAAGACTATGTTTAAAATAAAGCAAACTGAACTCTCAAACAAATATTATAATCTGATACTAAAATTCTGTATATTGATACTTAGAAATGATAATAAGAAAATTAAGCAGAAGAAATCTTTCAATAAATAAAAAAATGCTTAGAACTAAAATTAAATTTATTTCAAAAAGGATTTAAATTAGTATAAGAAATTCATTTACTTGAACTAAATAATTTAGATAAAACCTTTCAAGAATATATTTCTAAATGCTCAAATCTAAAAAAAATTGTTTTAAGGATTGACTTTTTATTGGAAGAAAATTTAAATTTTTTGTAAAATTTGACTCATTTATAATCCTTAGAAGTCTTAAACATAAATTAGAAATAGAAAACAGGAAAGTTTTTACTAGACTATTGTTTAGGATTAAATTTAAGGGAACTAAAAATAATTAGTGAAGGAATGAATCAAGAGATTTTAATACAATATTTGTAATAAAAGGGAAGCACGTTAGAAGAAATAAACATTAACTCTAATAAGAATATGGACAAGTATATTGATTTTTGTCCTAATTTAAATAAAATTGAATGATATTAAATGAAAAGTCCTTACGACTAATTCATATTGAAGCTAAAAAACTTGAATCTTAGTAATTTAAAAATTTATTGAAACTTATAAATGTAAACAATATAAGAATTATTTTCTAAGTAGCATAATAAATTATAACATATTGAGATTTTTGATTGCTATAATTTTAATGATAATCAACTGATATCTTTAATGTAAAATTGTCCTAATTTAAAATCTCTTATATTAGATTAATTATATGAACTTACTAATACATCTTTGAAGAAAATAGGAGATTATGGATAGAATTATAAAGAAATATCTTTTAAATTCCTTAGCTAACTTTCTAATAAAACTCTATGTTATATTTTTGAGAATTGTAGAAAACTAACTAAATTATCTCTTAGTGATATGAAAAAAATGAAAAATAAGACATTACAATCTATGAGTTAAAATTGTAAGGAGTTAGAAAGCTTAGACTTGGAATGAATCAAAATGCTAGACGAGAATTGAATAGATGAAATAGTTAAAATAAACAAATTAAAATAATTAAATTTTTAATGAATTTAACTAAATAATAAAGATATAGTATAAATAGTAACTAACTGTAAACATTTAAAAATTTTAAATCTTTATAATTCAAAGGATGTTACATAAGAAGGCTTTCCACTTTGTGATTAAGAGGGATAAGAATATCCTTTTTATAGAAATCTTAAATATTTATATATTAGTGGAACGTCAATAAGAGAACAGTGGGCTAATAGACTTAAATAGAAGTTCGTAAGGATGACAATAATCCATAATATTGAGAAAGATAGTAATCAAACTTGAAAGAAAGTAAAAATAACATTAAGAATTTAATTTTATACTTTAATAAATAATTTATGTTAAACAAATAAATTACTTAAAATAACTTATTAAGATACCTTTTATATATTATAAATTATAAATTATACATAACTTCTTCATAAAATAAGTAGAATAAAGTGATAATAAATAGCATTTCAGTTATTATATATAAATCAATAACTAATGAAATATTAATAATATAAAATGGCTGGCTTCAAGAAGGGTTTTTTACCACCTCCTCAGAATAGGAGAGAAAATCAGAAGCAAATATTCTCACCACGTCTTCTTCAACTTAACGCTCTTCTTAATAAAAATAACCAGAACAACAAAATAAATTAGAAGAACTAATAAAAAATACTAAATCCTACAAATTAAAATAAAACGGACTTCTTCCATCAAAGGACAAGCAGGAACTGAGACAAAAATTCAGAACAGAAAAGTTGACACAGCTCTCAACGCCTCCATTGAAAACTGAAAAAAGAGGCCACTCAACTAAATCGATAAAAATAATAACGAAGAAATAAAAAATAAACGAAGAAGGTAAAGTACGATAATTTAATATAGATCCTATTACCGAGATTTTGACAACATTGAAATAGAATAAATGAACTCTGAATAGATGAAGCAACTGAATCATCTACTTATTAGAAACATAAAAAAACTCGAAGAGGAATTAAACTCCCAGAATGTAGAGATGTTTACAATAAGTCAGGATCTGATAAACCATGAAGATGATGACGAAGTCCATATGGTAGACCGAAGAGTTAAAGTCGGAGTCTATGAGTCAATTTAAAATTTAGAGAATGATATTTGAGTAATGCAAGAGCAAGACGAGAAAAACTGAGTAAAATTAGATTCCAGAACTAAATTAATAGAAGAAAACCTGAAGAAGCCTTCTTAAGGAATTCCAATGGAAATAGAAAAACAAGAAAAGATATTTCCTAGAGCAAGGAAAAGATGTTACATTTGCAACAGCACTTGACATCTATGGCGAAAATGCCCCCAATAGAAAAGAATAAGAATGAATATTTGGAGTAATATTAACTATTACCAACTGAAATAGCGAGCGACGGAATTCTTCCCATCGGGAAATGGGAAAATCTGGAAAAAAAATTCTTAACTCAGACTATTAAAAAGAGAGAAGTCCAGGAAAAAGAGCACAAGGAACGAACATGCAGGAAAGGAGATTTTATACATTTAAAACTTCAATTAAGTCGGAAGGCGAACAGTTATTTTAATGATTTAATGAAATATTAATTTTAAAACATAATAAATAAAGGATTTAGCTTTTGATATTAAAACATTATTTTATATAATTATTTAGTTGATAATTTTTAAATTATTGCACTTAGGATGAAAAAGATAAAAAGGAATGAAGATAGAGTTTATAATAAAGAAGTTTAGTAGAGAATTGACGAGAAAAGAATAGTTTGGAAACAATAAATGACAAGTTAAGGTGTAATAAATAATTTAAAAGAATATTATAATTATGCTCTATATCTAATAAGTTTAAATAAAAATATCTCTTATTATAATATAAAACTAATTTAGTTTAATTTGGTCTAAAATTCTTTTGTAGTTATTATATAAGCTATTCTTAAATAAGAAATTAATATCTTAAATAAATTAAAATTACACTTTTTACAAAAAATAAAGAACTTCATTAATACTATTTAGGATTGATAACATATAATTAGTTTAAATTAGCTATTATCTAGTTTTTATTCTAATAGATTTATTAAATACGTTAATAATAATTATATTTTAAGAACTATTAACTTAAAAATTAATAATCAACATAGTTATTTCATTTAGTTTAGTTGAATTTTTGATCTTTCAATTAGCTCAATCTTATGTTTTCTGATCTCGATAGATACGATTATTTCATTATTTTAGATAAAGGAATTTACTTATCTTATCGCGTTTTTTTAATTTTTAGGTTATTTCTCCTTAAATTTAAAAGTTATTCTTTTAGAAGGATCAAATTCTATACTCTTTATTTTAAATTAAACTAAAATTTCTTTAATCTCTAAAACTTCAATTATACTAATAATCCCATCAATATTACTGTATTTACTATTTAAATATATTGTATTAATAACTATCTTAAATAACTAAAAATGTAGTATAATAAGCTACTTTATTTGAACTTAAAGCTTGAATTATAATAAAATTAAAGAAATATAATATTAATAGTTTAGTAGTAGCATAGATATTGAATGTGGGTAATATTGGAAGGTATTGTTATATAATAATTAGTAAAGTAATGGTAATATGCCTTTTATCTATATATTTAATAATGAATATGATATAATTACACAATAATTATATGCAGATATTTTTATTTACAAGATAATTATTAAAATATTATATTTTAAATAATAATCTAATAATTCCTTTTTTCTTATCATTTATATTTATTATCATTTAAAAATTAGCTACAAATCAAATTTAAGCAATTATAAAAACATACAAATAAAAATTATTAAATATACCTATTTAACATCTTATTAACAATATCTATAACCTAAATATAGTAATTTACCTATTTATACTTCATTTTTTAGCTTATTTTTAATTATTCATTTCATTTAAAGATTAGAATATGATAATGCTTATTTAAACCTTTTATTTATAAATATAGCCCTATAAACTAAGTATAAATAGTCTAATAAAATTAAATTGAAAATAATTAAGATATAATTAACCTAAAATAGTTATTTTATAAGATATTAAAAATATATATTAATAAAAAAATGGCAGAAGGTCTCAAGAAGGGTTTTTTGTAGGTTTTATAGATAAAGGAGCAAAAACCAGAGACTTCTAATTCTTCATCCTTCACATCTTCTTTAATAAAATAATAATCTTCTTAATCTTAATAACCTCCAATAGTTGAAAATTTAAGACAATCTTAAATAAAATAAGAACTTAAATAGACATAAACAGAACAAAACTAATAATAAAATATTGACTTTCTTCTTAAACTGAGACTGAGTAACTATAGGAAATAAGAGAATCCAAAGCCGATGCAAAAACAGACAAATAAAGAATAATTATTAATTGTATATATTTTGAAATATGTACGTATTCTGTAAGAAGAAGTAAAAATATTAAGATAAGAGAACAAAAAAATTATTATAAAAAGGTTAAAATACTGAAGAAAGATTAGTCAAATAAGAAATCAAATTATAGCATCTTGGACAAAAATGAATAGAACCTCTAATTTAAGAAAAAAAAAGGAAGTAGAAGACGATAGGCAAATAAAACCAACCAATATTAAAAGGATTCTCAAGAGATGTTACCTGTGCTAATCGAGATTCCATAGATTCAAGAGTTGCAAGATATACAAGGAAAAGATGAAGATAAATAGCGAAGAAGTCTGAAGAGAATTAACAAGAATTTATGTGACGATGGAAGAAAGAATTTACAGAAGACGAATTTTCCATTCGAGTTCCAGAACTCCGAAAAAACTGGGTGACCCAAACTTTTATTTTAAGCATCCAGGAGCGATCACTGGATGTCAGTGGAAATGAGGTTGAGATATCTCAAAGCCACAAACACTTTAATTAAGTTTATTATTATTATTATAAACTAAATAGAATATATATACTAAAATTTAATTATTTAATTTTTGCTAATTATTTATAATTATAACACTTTTTTATGAAGTGTAGATTTAATGAATTTATAACTATGTTATTTAAAATTAAAAACTTTCTACTTCATCTTCTTCTTCAGCTATATCATCTTCGTCATCAGTTTATTCATTCTAATCTCCCACTTGTTCATCTTTTTCTTCTTGCTCTTCTTTTCCTTCCTCATTTTCATCATTCTCTTCATCTTTATCTTGTTCTTTCGCTTCTTTGCCCATAGTCTCAGAACTTTCTTATTATTAGTCTTTTTCTAATTCGAATAATTCTAATCTCCTTAAGCAGCATCTTATGGAAAAATTTAATTTGAGATCAATGTATTCTAATTTGCTTTTTGGAAATTAATTGATATAATTTTAGTTAAAGATTTTTAATTTTCTAATGTCGCATTTTCTTATTTAAAATTATTGAAAGCTCCTAATCTTAATTATTAAATTAAGGTAAAAAGATGTAAATTACTAAAAGCCTATTTAATCTTTATCTTTTTCTTATATCTTTTTCGTATTTTTAGAGAAATTTACTTTTATTTCAATATTTTGATTTACTATTTTAATGTGAAAAATGTATAGTTTCTAATAATTTGAGGAATACTTTTTATTTTTTAATTTCAAATTATTTTTATTATTCTTTAGTTAAGTTTTTGATTTAATTAAGCTTTATATAAAATTTTAATATTTTAATATGAATTAATTAATTTATTTATGTGGTTTCACCATTGATAATTTGACCAGAAATTAAGAGATAATCAAAAGTAAAAGTTTATCTTTGAAAGTATCTTATCTGACCAGAAACTTCTCATTTTCTTCCATTTATTCTAATTCTTCTTCCAATAGATTCACTATATCCTGGTCTGAATAATTAGAGTTAATCTCCATCATTAGGTCTTATTAAAACAGTAGAATTCTATTCTCTATCTATTACTTTTCTAACTCTTTCATTTGTCTTTAGATAGTTAAGCTATCTGTATATTAAATTAAAAAAAAGAATTCTATTTGTAAGCATTTAAAAGCTAATTAAAATTATACTTTATTATAAAAATTAGAACTAAAATTATATAGAAATTTATGTAACTGCTTCTTATCCTTCAATAACCTATAAAGGAGACCTATATAATAACTATGAATTAATAAGAAATAGATTAAAAAAAATATTTCATATATTGAGCAATCGTAACTTTTATAGCTAGAGTCCTTATTCAATAAAAGGGCTAGAAAAAAGAAAATTAGCTAATAGATTAATAGAAGAGAAAGAAGTTAAGTATGTAGTTATAGGATCTGAGAAATGGAATATAGGAGTAATTTCTATCATTTATTCCAAGAGATTTTACTCTTAATAGTAATAACAATAAGAATTATTTTTATAAGAAAGAAAATGAAAAAAATTTTCGAAACTCTTCTTGAATTTAAATTAAACTATGGAAAGTTAAACAATCAGTAAGAAAAAAAGTTAGCTGATTAAAAGGAATTCAGGCAGCTTAAGTGTTGATATTAAGTTTTAGATAGGGGTAAGATAAAAGGAAAAATCAATGATGAATGCTGGCAAATCTGCGAAAAAGATAGATTAAGTAAACTTGTAAGATATAATATTTCTACATTTAAATCAAATATTAAATTTCAGAAATTTATTTCTTCATAGTGTTAAGAAATTAATTTAATAAATTAAAGATTTCAAAATCAAAAAAGAAGCAAAAAAATCTAACTTAAAAGGAATAAAAACTCAGTAATTAAGAGTCTAGAAATTGCATGCTTAAATATGAAAAAAATGTTATTATAGAGTGCGTAGCCCTTCAATAGGGTGCATCTCTTTAAAAAATCAATTTTTAAGTTTCTTTTTAATCCCAATATTCCCATAGCATTTCTCTTTTAACTACGGGGAAGGTTGGGGTTATAATTCTCAAAAGCACAAGACGCCAGCAGACGATTACAAGTAGATTCCCAACCCATGATGAGGAGATTATTCTGGTCCAACACTAAGAAAGCTTACTTCTGAGTTTAGTTCATCTTTGGGAAATTCTTCTTGTAACCTTTAGAGGCAAGGTCCACCCTATTTAAATTAAATTATATAATAAAGCATTTCACAAATTTGTTCTCTAAAGAACTGATTACTTTAAAAAAGCTTTTAGTAAGTTAGTATTATCATATTTTTATTCTATTTCAAAACTCTAAAAATATCTTAGAACTTTCTAAGTATAAGTATGAAGATGAAATAGTATAACTAAAATAGGAATATTAAATTATGAATATAACAGACATAAAGCTTAAAAAAGTCTAAGCAAAAAATGCTTCATCAGTAGTAGCTTATCTATTTTCACATATTAATCATTAGTTTCTAAGCATATATAAATAATCTGACTATTAATCTTCCAACTTTTATTAGACAAGGAAGAAAATTGGTTTCTGGCTTAAGTAAAATAAAGAAACATATTTTACAAGCTACTGAAATAAAAACTTTCATAGATATGAACATGATTAGTGATTGATTACTTACATAAAATGTTTTAAAGTAGAAGTCAACAAAGAAAAATGCTAATAGAATTACTAAATACGTAAAATATAATAAAGCATATACTAAACAACTAACTTACTAGAATAATCTAGTTAAACCAAACTGAAAGTTTCAATCTAAATAAATTTCTGAAGTTTCATGAACAAAATTTATTAAATAATGCAAAAAAAAGGTTTATCTTATTTTTTCAGAAAGATTTGTAAGTCATCTCAGGTCTATAATTTTTATAGGAGACTATTATGTATAAACTATATATTTGAATAAATGCAGTGTAATACCTATGGAATTATAAATAATGAGAAGTAAGGATATCTAATTTCTTTAAGCATTTATATTCATAAATTTAAAAATAAGCTTGGCTTAAAATTTAAATTTCCTAAAGGAATATTAATAAAATAACTCTCTAATAAAAAACTAAGAAAGTATTTATATTTAGCTTATTATAAAGAATAGCTGAAAGATAAATAAACCATTTACACCTTTCATTTAATTTAGCTCTTTTATTTAATTGAAAAAGTAAATTTAATTAAGTTACATAAATATGATAATGCTTATTTAAACCTTAAGTTTTATTTATAAATATAGCCGTTATTCATAATCTAAGTATAAATAGTCTGATAAAATAAAAAATTATAATAAAATGTAAAGTGGGACTGATTAATCAACTAGTAACTAAAACTATACACTAGATAATCCAAACTAATAGTCCTCTTCTTATCAATAATAAGAAGAATCTAATAAACATCTCCAAGAAACTTAAGTAACAGCCCAAATTTAAAAGGATCTAGCATAGGACTAAAAATAAAAAATTAGTTAAATAAATTAAAAAGAATCAATAAAAGATTAAAAAGACTAAGAAATAACGCTTCCAATGAAGAGAATTCATGAACACTTAAACTAAGAACAATAACTTATTTAAGAATAATAAAGCATTAAGCTGTTTAAAAGTAGTAAACAAACTTTATTTTCCAATTCTTATATTTTTCAAATTATTTGTTAGTTCCTTAAAAAAAGAGATATCAGTAGACTACAATAAGTTAGTTAATTTTTTAATAAGTTTAAGTATTAATATAAAAAGCTAGAAATAAAATAATATTCAAGTAATAAAGACTATGTTTAAAATAAAACAAACTGAACTCTCAAACAAATATTATAATCTGATACTAAAAAATTATATATTAATACTTAGGATTGATAAGAAGAAAAATATTAAGAATAAATTATACAAGAAATAAAAAAATACTTAGAACTAAAATTAAATTTAAATCATAAAGGATATAAACTAGTATAAGAAATTCATTTAATTGGACTAAATAATTTAGATAAAACCTTTCAAGAATACATAGCAAAATGCTTAAATCTAAAAAAACTTGTTTTAAGGATTAACTTTTTATTGGAAGAAAATTTAAGTTTTTTGTAAAGCTTGACTCATTTATAATCCTTAGAAGTCTAAAACATAAATTAAAAATAGATAATAGGAAAATTTCTAATAGACTACTGTTTAGGGTTAAATTTAAAGGAACTAAAATTATTTATTAAGGGAATTAAACAAGAAATGATATTATAATACTTGAAATAAAAGGGAATGTCATTAGAAGAAATAAATATTAACCATAATGAGAATATGAATAAGTATATTGACTTATGTCCTAATTTAAGGAAAATTGACTCTTATCAATTATAAAATCCTTACGACTAATTCATATTGAAGTTAAAAAACTTTAACCTTAGTTATTTAACAATTTAGTGAGACTTATAAGCAGAAACAATATAAGAATTATTTTCTAAGTAATGAAATAAATTATAGCATATAGAGATTTATGATTGCGATAATTTTGATGATAATCACCTGATATCTTTAATGTAAAACTGTCCTAGTTTAAGGTCTCTTAGATTGATTTAATTATATAAACTTACTAATACATCTTTGAAGAAAATAGGAGATTTGGATAGAATTATGAATAATTATCTCTTAAATATGTTAGATAACTTTCTAATGAAACTCTATGTTATATTTTTGAGAATTGTAGAAAACTAACTAAATTATCTCTTAGTGATATGGAAAAACTAAAAAATAAGACTTTACAATCTATGAGTTAAAATTGTAAGGAGTTAGAAAGCTTAGACTTGACATTTTGCTAAATATTAGATGAGAATTGAATAGATGAAATAGTTAAAATAAATAAATTAAAATAATTAGACTTTTATGAAATGTAACTAAATAATAAAGATATAGTATAAATAGTAACTAACTGTAAACATTTAAAATCTTTATACCTTTATAATTCAAAGGATGCTACATAAGAAGGCTTTCCACTTTGTGATTAAGAGGGATAAGAATATCTTTTTTATAGAAATCTTAAATATTTAGATATTAGAAGAACGTAAATAAGTGAATGATGGGCTAATTAACTTAAATAGAAGTTCGTAAGGATGACAGTAATCCATAATGTCGAGAAAGGTAGCAAACAAACTTGAAAGAAAGTAAATAACAATTTAATTTTATATTAATAAATAATTTATGTTAATCAAATAAAATTACTTAAAATAGCTTATTAGGATACTTTTTATATATAATAAAATATAAATTATACATAACTTGTTCGTAATATAAGTAGAATAAAGAGATAATTAATAATGCTTCAATAGTTATATATAAATAAATGGATATTGAAATTTGAATTTTAAAGCATAATAATAAATAAATTATTTAGCTTTTGATATTAAAGCATTATTTTATATAATTATTTAGTTGATAATCTTTAAATTATTGTACTTAGAATGAAAATGATAAAAAGGAATACAGATAGAGTATATAATAAATAAGTTTAGTAGAGAATTGACGAGAAATGAATAGTATGGAAACAATAAATGACAAGTTTCGGTGTAATAAATAATTTAAAAGGATGTTATAATTATGCTCTAAATATCTAATAAGTTCAAATGAAAATATATCTTATTATAATACGAAACTAAGTTATTATTTTAATTTGGTCTAAAGTTCTTTTGTAGTTATCATATAAGATATTTCTAATAATAATAATAATATAATAATAATAATTAATTATAGTGGTCCCACCTATCAATAAGGTTCGTCACTTTTTAAAGTTTAATAGTTTTGTTAAAATTTCCATTTCCAGTCTTCTTCTGGGTCTTCTTCTTGAAGCACATATCTATCTGTGCTGTGTTCTCCCTTTTTTATTTTCATAATCTTGCTTTAATCAATCTTCATTCCAAGCATTTGTTCATTTCTTCTTTGTCCTGCTATAATCACGTCTTCTAGAATTTCATGACCTGTGTACATCTTTTTCTATAAATTCTTCCTTCCGCAGTGTAATATAGTTTACTTATGGTTCTTCATAGCTTTAAATTTTCTGCTTTCTGTTTTTATTGGAATTAGAAGCAGTTTCTAACTTTGTGTCCTGGTCTCTTGCAGTATCAGCATCGCAGTATTTTCCTATAGGGAATATCTTTTATTACAGGCTGTTTCTCCACATCCATAGGATCATTCCCCTGTATATTTTGCAAAAATATGCTTTCAGTTAGTTCTGCGAATTAGTCGAATTTTTTCTCTAGCTCTTCTATTTTGTTGTTTCCTGTCTATTTATTTTCATTTTTCATTTATTCTTATTAATTGTACATCAGGTGCTCTATTTTTCTTTCTAGTTCTTGAACTGTTCTTAGGAGGTTGAAATTTTCTTATTACAGCAATTGGAGTGCTTAAAATATATTTTATTGCTCGTAAGATGAATCCTTTTGAGAAGAGGTTTTTTACAAGAAGTTTTCCATTTTATCTCTAAAAAATTTTATCCTAAATAAGAAATTAGTATCTTAAATAAATTAAAGTTTCACTTTTTACAAAAAATAAAGAACTTCATTAATACTATTTCGGATTGATAACATATAATTAGTTTAAATTAGCTATTATCTAGTTTGTATTCTAATAGATTTATTAAATACGCTAATAATAATTAAATTTTAAGAACTATTAAAAATTATATAGACCAACCTTATCAATAATCTTATCAAATCACTTAGACCATTTCTATCTTATACATTTCTATTTAATTATTTAATCCAAAACTATAATTATAACAATCCCCTAAAAATCTACTCTTACTTTATTATATCAAATTAAGCCCAAGCTTCTCCTTAGATATAGAATATAAAAATATTTTTTATGATAATGAATAAACATTAAATAAACTCTTATTTTATTAAGATTGTATAATAGTAACTAATATATTTGTATAACTTGTTTATTTATAAAATTTTATAAATAAAGAAAATAAATTTGATTATAGAGCGCGTAGCACCTCGTTGGTGCGCAGCTCTTTAATAAATGTTTCAATACATGTCTATTTCTTCAAGTAAGCCTTCAGGTAATAAAAATTCTTCTCTTATTAGTTCCATATCTTCATCATTTTCTTCTTCAATATCTCTTGTTCATAATAATAATAAAATTAATTTATTTTTTTCGTTTTAGGGATTTTCAACCCCATCAGACAGTAGTCCATGCTTCATGCTATTAAATATAAAAATTCGGGTTGCCCAATTTTAGCGAGATTGGAAACTTGGATTTTCCAGGTTTTCACTCCTTTAACTTGCCTTGGTTCCATCTTGATCTTGTATATTGAATCATCCAGGTTACAATACATTCTTTTCATTCTTGCTTCTTCTTTTTTCTTCTTTTTTACTCTTTTATCCAATAGTTTCTTAATTCCTATTTAAATTTCCAATATTTCCGATAAAGATGTCATACGCTTCCATAGCAGAAACCTTTCTTTTTGATTTTTAATTGTTTTTCTTGATGCATTTGCTCTTTTTAGGCTTCGATTTCCATTTTTATAGCTCCAGTTTCGCTTTGCTCTTTCTTTAATGTTTAAAATTTCTCTCTATTTTTCCGAGTCTGTTATTCATTTCCGTCTGTTTCCGAAGCTAATTTTAGAATTGCTATTCTGACTTTGTGATATGTTTCAAAAGGCGCTTAGCTCTCTTTCCTAGGACATGAGTCTTGATCTATTTCTTCTGCTAGGTTAAATTAATGCATTAACTTCTCATTGTTCTTCCTTATCTTTTTGACCTCTTCCTGGAGGTTTAGTACAACTTTAATGAGCTGTTCCATGCTCGTCTGGCCTTAAGAATTAAGTTCTGAAATCTCCTGATACAAAGCAAATTACGCCTGTTTTCTAGGCTTCTCCTCCGACGTTGGAGTAAGCATATGAGTGCTTTTCTGAGTCTGTTTCAGTTCTTCGTTGCTCTATTATATTCCAGGTTGTTAAGATTATTAAGAAAAAGGTTAAAGCTAAGTGTAAGAAGACTGTCCAAGATTTTTTTCTGGTTTCCTCTCTTCTTCGAGGAGGTTGTATAGAAACCCTTTTTGAAGCCTTCCATTTTTTAATGCTTATTTATAAAATTTATTAATCTTATTTTGCTAATTATTTTAAATAACTTCCTATATGATAGAAGTAACTTATAGCATTTAGAATAGCATAATACACTTTAGATTTTATAATAAAAGTAATTAATTAACATTTTTATATGCTATTTTTAATGTATTAACCTCTATATGCTTATACTAATTCTAAGCGATCATATTACTATTGATAAATAAATATATATTCTAAAATAAAATGTTATATCTTTAGTGTTTATTTATTTAAAGATTAATTTATTATTGTAAGATATTATAAATATTTAATATCTCAAATAAAATTTATTTCTAATGGTTTAGAATTAAAAACTTAGTTGAAAGATTTTATAAAATTCTTTATAAAGTAAATATTTAAATTAAATGTTAGCTTTGATTAATATAATATCTTAAGTTTAATATATTAATCATTTATTATATGTTTTAATATATTTAATAAGACTTAATTTTAGTTAAATATTAATGAAAATTAGAATAAATAAAATAAAATAATTAATTTTTTATTTTTTAATTTAATTAAATTAAAGAAATTTTTAGTGTTCTTGATTGATTTTATTCTCATTTCACTTAACTTCGATGACTGAAAGTTAAATAAAATGTTTAATAATCTCTGTTAATTATTAAATATTTTGTCTATTTCTCTTCAAGATTTACTTTTGAGCTCTTTAATTCTCCTTAGTTATTGAAGTAAAAATTTTATTAATTAATAGTATTTTAAAATAATTATCTTTATAATTATCTTTATAATTATCTTTATAATTTTTTTATTTTTCTATTTTAGATATTCATTTTTAGCAAAATAATTTTAGCCTCTTTCAAATAAATATTTGACAGATTGCAATAACAGCAAGGATTTTTTAATTTTTAATTTATAAATTGAACATCTTTTATTATAATAATTGAATCTTTAACTCTTTGTTTAATTAAGTAGAAAAACAATTTTAACTGCCTAATAATGTTATTTATTTATTTTAGTTATTTATGAGAATGAATGTTTTTTTTTTGGCAAATTAATAGGTTAATAAGTAAATGAAAAGTTTGTTGAGGAAAATATTAGTATTATTTAGTGTAATTGGTAATTGACTATAACCTTAATATAAAAGAGGTTTAGTTATATATATTGGTAGGGAAATATGTATAATATTTAAAATTTTAGTAAAGTTAAATTTTTGAATAAAAGAATTAAAATATAAATATATTTATTATGTTATAGCGTAAAGTTTTAATTATACTAATATTGCATATGTTTAAATAATCTAATTAAAGTAAAGAAATCTTTGGAAAAAATTAAAAATTAAAAACTTTAATTAAGAGATTTATTTTCTTTTATTTGTTAAATATTTAATTTTGAAAAATATTTATCCTTATAAAAATTAGAAAAATTAGCTTTTAAATTCTAATTTGAATAAAGAAAAAATTAGATTGGAATGATACAAAGTTTAATGGAATTAGATTTAAAATAATAATAATGAAGTCTTTATAAAATAAATAAAGATGATGACAATGAATTCTTTATAAAATAAATAAAAATGAAGATGTTTTCTGCCATCTCTCAAACTTTCTCTACTCTTTACTAGCATCTATTTTACTCTTATACTATTAATTTAGCAGTTCAATAAGTTTTGCGTATATCATAAGAAGGAAGTGGTTATATTTAATTTCAGTTATATTAATAGACTTTATCAATTTGAATTAGTTACATGTTTTTCATCTTTTTTCTTGAGAACTGCTTTTCGCCTTGGAATGATTAGGGAGTAAGTTATGAGGAACCCCAAACACTTTGAACTTTAGGTTAAGCTTACTTAAGCTGATTATTGAGTCTGCTGCTTTTTCACTTTCTAATTCTAAGTGCTAGTTTCTTCAGATTTTTTTTCTGTTTTTTATTCCTATGGTTCTGATGTCTGCTATTTTTTAGAGTAGTAAAAGTTTTTCTCTTAACTTCCTCTACGGGTTTTTCACTTTCAGTCTTTTCCTATCTCCAACCGTTTTTAGGAGCTTCTTCATTCTTAATATTTTCACTTCTCCACCTTTAATTTGAACTAAAGCCAAAACCTGTTTTCTTTTCATCTTTCTTTATATTAGGAAAATCTTAATTAACTTCAGCTGTTTGTAATTCTGTATTTCTCACGAATCCTATATCTTCCTTTCTAACAAATCCTCTTTCCTTTTTCTTATTATTATCGCGTTATTATCCGAATTTACTATCACGATATCTCTATTTAACTTTGTCCTCGGGATTCTACAAAATCTCAAAAGCGTTATTTTGCTGTTGCGTTTTTTAATATTCAGTAGTAGAAATTTGTACATTTAGCTGCATTTTCTAAGTTTTCTTTTGCTTTTTGCTAGCTTAAGTTTATTTTTTATCTTCTTAAGATTTTTATTCTTCGTTTTGTAAAACTTCATACACAATATTGGACTAAACTCCCTATTTCTCATTTTTTTACCAGACAGATTTTTGCTTATTAGCTTTATTTGACTATTTTCCGATTTCGGGAAATTCGTTTTCATTTGTAATTACACTTTATTTACTTGTTTTGCTGACGATAATAAATAATTAATAATTAATAATAAATTTGATGAAACACTTTGAAAATTTTTTTAAAGTATAATCATGATTATTATATTATTTTTTCACCATAAAATAGATATTAACTACTTCACAAAAAACATAAACATTTATAAATTTTTAAATCTTTTATTAATTGAAATTTTATAAAATCTTTAAATGAAACATAACTTTATAATAATCAATAAAAGAGTTTATTAAATTAATAAAACTAAATTTTTTATTAATCTTCATTTACTAAAATTTTTGATTTAAAATTATTTTAAACTTAAATGCTTTTATTTACATACTTTCTCTAATCTCAAATTACCTATATTTTTTACTCAACCTTTGATTAAGCGAAAATTTCAAATCTTTTTAATTATCAAATAAATATAAAGCAAACACTTCATAAAACTACAAACAGAATTACTATACATTATTCCTTTAAATTAATTTTTTCTACTTAATATCTGTAATCGAAAAATTTAATTTAGTAAAATCATTAGTTAATCAACTTGAAATCCTCCACTTTCTAATTGTCTTATCAATACCTCCTCCAGATACCAACCATCTATTATAAACACTCAATACTATAGACCATATCTCATATTTATGCCCTTGCAAAGTCTATATACACTCACCCTTATCAAAGTTTCAGATCTTGATTTATTTATCATTAGAACCAGAAAATATAACACTTGAATCAACACTTAACTGAATACTTAATATACCATCTGTATGACCTTGAAGAGTACGAATACACTAACCAGAAGAGAGTCCCATATCTTAATTGTCTTTTCATCTGAACCCGATATGATATACCTATTATCCTTAGACACTATCACCGATAAAACTAAATCTGAATGTCCAGTAAGAGTTCGTACAAGCTGACCGTTCTAGAAATTTCAAATCTTTATAGTTTTATCTTCATATCCCGATATAATATATCTAGAGCCATAGGAGATTACTACCGAGTAAACATATGAAGTATGTCCTGTTAATGTTATTTGGAGAGCACCATTGTGGAAATTTCAGATCTTTATCGAATATTCAGGATATCCTGAACCTGATACAATTCAATTCAGATCACTTGATATGGATACCGAACAAACAGCTGAAGTGATATTAATGACTTAGTCTAAAAATATTAAAGAAATACCTTTACTTTGGTCATAGCTGATCTTATTTATTAGCTTTTAGTAACATAAGTTGGGTAGAATTTCATATTTAAAATGAAGAAGAGATATTTTCCCTAGAATATGGCTTCTCGCTCTTAAGAGTTTTCTTAAAAAAATACTTTTAGTAAATTGCTTTTCTTTTTTCTCCATTTCTTTTTTCACCATTTTAATCTTTATAACTTACTTCAATAACTATTTTATTATAATAACTCAATAAATTTTACTGACTTAATTGCAATACAATTAAACAATTAAATTTTTGTTTATTAATCATACTTATAAATATCTTATTTCTTAAGCATTTATTTTAAAATTCTATTTTTGTCTTAAACAAGACAAGATAAAAAACTAATTGTGTACAAGCTTTTACAATTTTAATTATTTTATATCTTTTTACTTTTAAATGAAAGGATAAATTATTATATAATATAAAATGGATGTTGGTTGCGTCTGATAAATTAGTAGGTAATCTGGTGCAGTGAATACTGAATTGCGAGTAATCTCACACTAGATGGTACCACGGGGAAGGGTGGATAAGCTCCGTTGAGACATACCTAACTTACCCCGAGGATTCTCTCTAGCAGTATGAAAGTTTGACTGACGGGCCTTCTAATTACCGACTTAATAAGTATCTCTTATTTGGACCTTATTCAAGAAGACTGAAGCATTTGACTCAAGATTTAAGAATAATTTATAATAAGAAGATTCCCCATTTGGAGAAACTGACATGACTCATTGGACCTCTAGAATTTTAATAAGAAACATGAGAACATTCTCTTAATATTAAATATTAATATTGAAAGAGCTGCGTGCCAATGAAGTGCTACGCTCTCTATAATCATTTTTATTTTTTTATATCAAAAGTTTTATTACGAAGAATTATATCCTTATTATACTAACTTTAATATGCATTTGTTAATTACAACTTTTTTTTAAATAAAAAACTCTTAATAAGAAAACCTTATTTCTTTATAGACCCTTTTAAATGATAAATAAAATATTACAATTCTTTTAAACTATATTTATTAATTAGTTTTAATAGATATTAAAAAACATCAAAGTATTTAAATTTAGAATTTATAAGATAAAATATTTTAATTATCCACTTTCTTACTACTATTTCATTAAAACATTTTATTTATGAAGGTCTCTCTTAAATTTATAAACTAAATTCATTTATTACTTTTAATGTTGATTCTAAAATAGGTTATATAAATGTAATAAATAGAAGTAGTAGAAAGTAAATATTTAAAAATAACTATAAATGGTGTATCACTAATTTTATCTTACAATTATTAAATAGTAATATTTAATTTTATTATTAAAATAAGCTTTAATATGTTTAATTATGTCTACTTAAACTTATTAAGATATTTATTAATTTATTATAGTCTACTTATGTCTCTATTTTTAAGGAACTAGCAAATATTTTAAAGAATATAAGAATTGGAAAATAAATTACAAGCGCAATAAAGGAAAAAACATCAACTGTAATAGAGAAGAGATAGAGAAAGACTTTATATGAAGGAGCTTGGCAAGATCTATAGAAAGAAATCAGAACAGAATGAAAGACAATAGGACCAAGTGAGAGAGAGGATATCAAATTTTTGAACATTTTTATATAATCCCGGAGCAATCCGGCGATCGGCAGGAAGAGGTGAAATTCCTCCAAGATTGCCAAACTTAATTTTATTATTATTATAATACAACCTGATATAGAGATGGCATTCTGTATCTACATAACAGGATTAAAAAATGTTAGAAGTAATGAATTAGATTTAACTAAATGATCTATGGTTTACTGAAAATTCTTGTTAACTAAAGTTAATAATCATTAAACTTAAATTAAGCTAATTGTTGCCCCATTAACTCCTTTCTATCAAACTTTGAAAAACCTCTCTCAAAAATATCCATCATCTACCCTTTTTGTTTCGTATTACAAAATTATTAGTTTGGATAGGCATTAAAAATAGTTAGTGAAGTTTTTACCTGCTTCCCTATTGTATTTCGAAAAAGTATATAACAGGATTTTGATTCCTCTCTCTTACCTAACTTGTATATAATAATTTTTATAGTCTCAGAGGAATTATGATTTATAATGCTTATTTAGTTAAAGTTATTTTACACTATTAAATTCCCTATTTCAAAGGTTTGATGTATCTTCCTTTCTTCTTTTTTCTGTCTTTCTTTTTGATTCTTTTTTGATATATTAATACCTTGTTTCCACCTTTCTTGTAAGTAGTTAATTCTCTTCTCAATCAGCTTCCAATATTATTAAGAATTTGAATTGTTTTGACCAACATAAAGCTAACTTTATATCATTCTAAGAGTGAAAGTCTATGATTATTTTATAGCAGGAAGTACTGAATTCCTTCTTTTCTCAAATTGCTCAGCTTTATATTATCATCTTACTTTTTCTTAAGACTCAATACAACTAATCAAGAGTTAAATGGATAAAACTAATAATCTCTAGATTTCCTATCTAATCTGCAATTTTTCTCAAATCATCAATCTAAACAGCATAGTGTTAGTTATTCTTAAAATGAAGGAATGCTTGATACCTTTATGCTTGCAAATGATATCAAACTAAATCAATTACCTATCATATTCCAATTTTCTAAGACAACAAATAGACCAGCTTAATAGGTTCCTTAACTATTGAAGTAATTTTTATTGTATGAGCTTATAATAAATAATTTTAGTGATAAGCTAATGAAGATAATCTTCTTATTAGCTCTTTTATAGAATAATGATAATTTAAATATTTCATAGTTCAATACGATTAAATAGCACTTCGTTATCTCCTCCATATTTCTTTTCAAACCAGTCGTCTAGCACTTCAAAATCTTACATCTCTTATTAAAAATCAATTTAATCTTCAACTTCTTCTGCAAAGCTTATCTAATCTTCACTTTCGTCTATTTGAAAGGTTAAATTGTATGATACATACTTTTTAAAAGATAGCCTCCAGCTTGTTCTCCATTTTTTGACTTTATTTATAAAGATCTTCCTGGTTATCTTTACTAAAAAGGCTTTTTAAAATTTGGTCAGTCTCTTAAATAACTAGATCTCATTTCATTTTAATCCAAGCTCATATAAATTTTTCTATCACTCTTTCCTTTTAAGCAGCTAGCTGAGTAGAATTTTAATGAATCATATGCTTTTTTTCCTTTTCTTAGCTTTTTTTCTTATTAGTTTAGTTCTTTTGCTTCATTGCTTTCCTCTTATGCTTTTATTGTAAAGTTTCCTCTTATTTTTCCTTACTTTTTTATATTTATAGTAGCTAGTTATTTAATCAGTCGTTTTTGACTACCTTTTCTCCTTTATCTACTAGACCATATACTGAAGGAACAAAATTATAGGTGCTATCAAAAAAATCGCTATAGAAAAAGAAGTTTTTTGGGGTTTCTTTTGATATAAAGTACTACAAACTGGAGTCGTATAAAGTGACATTTTCTCAGTCTTTGTCAGTTTCTTTTTCCACTCTACTATGTACTGAGTCGTTCAATTATCATCCTAAGTGCTTTATTCTACTTATAATAGGTGATAAAAAAGTTTTTCGTAGAAAAGCTCCCATATAGAAATGCATGCTCTGCAGAAAGTCACACATGATGAAGGAATCTTTTCAATCCTGTCAATATTTTCCATCGAACACAAAACCTCAAACACCTTTTGCTTTTCAATAAGGAGAGAAAGTAAGCAGGTCTTCTTATAAATTAGTAGAGTTATATCTTATCGATGCAAGTCTAACAGCAGGAATATTACCAATAAATCTTGGATTTTCAAAGATCGTTTTATGGGCATATAGGATAAATTCATATAAGTCGGTTGAAGGAATTAAATCATCCTCATAGAATGTTATATAAGGTAGTTTCAAGTAATCTAAAGTAAAATTTAAGAGGAAAAATGAGTTGCTAGCACAGTAAAATTCTTTTTTATAAATCTATTACCACTTTTTAAAGAAGATCTTTGCGTTTCTTTTTAAGGTAGAATTTTATATCTGCTTGATTTTATCAGGATAGCCTTTATAATCCTTTAACTTATAAGGAATTCTTTTATGCTTCAAATGGATTATATTTAACTATTTTTCGAAATGCTTGATAACATTTGTTACCTCTTCAACGTTTCCATCCTGAGAAATTATAATTACAGTTTCATTTATTTTCCGTACTTTTGTAAAGGCATCTAGGACTTAATACAATATCTTATCTCTTTTATAGACAGTCATTTGGAAAGGAATGAAGAAATTTTTTATTTTTTCCCTAAAGATTTTGAAATACCAGTTAGCTTTTCTATATTCCTTCAATCAATTCTACTACCATTATATAATATAAGCTGGACAAAATTTATGTTCAGGGTAGTAGTTTAGGGCTTAGATCTAAGTACTCTAAGTTTATATGTTTTATTTCACAAAATAGGTATTATTGTTAACTTTCTACTTGCCTAATGATTTTCTTAGAGTATATGCCTAGAATATCTCAGTGTCATATTTAGTAAACTTGCGTATATATCCAGCATATATCCTGTTAATCTTTCTCAGTTTTGAGCCACTTAGAGAACTGTAAAAATAGCTTATTGGCTCGTTTGTGAACTCCTTCTTTATAAGGTTAAAAGTCTACCCTTCAAGAATGTCTTCAATCAAGAACAAATTTTTTAGTTTACCAAAGAAATGGAAATTGGTAGTTTCTTAGTACCTTTTTGGAAATTTGTAAGTCTTGGTTATATATCCATCAAATCAAGCTTCGAATGTTCTATTAGGGTTATACAAATAATCTGTTTTATTGAATAAGGTAGTTCCTACTCGAAGACAGTGTGAGGTTTATATGTTTCTTAACGTGTTTTCAGTTCGATTTTTCTCTTAAAAATTTAGGTATAATACTGAAAATTTTGATTAGCTATAAAGAGAAGAAATCTAAGCTGAAGCTGAGATTCATATTCCCTCCTCGATGCCTGATGCTTAAAGATAAGAACTCCCGTATTAGCTTCCAAACTCAAGGTACAAAACATGACCTATAATATAAAAAGAATATCCTCAAAAATCACTGCTTGACCTGTCTCCTCACATCTTATTACTCACAATCACCTAAGGAGTGTCTTTTATCTCTTTCAAGTTAAATCAGAAACTAATAGTAAATTAAGGAAAATCAAGAGAGCGAATCGGACCCATAACTACTAGAAAATCAGTCCCATCAAAGTTAACTTAGGATGATCCTAAGATAAGAAGTGAAGCTAAAGCTAGAAAGTTTAAATACATTTCTTTCTATTTTAAGATGAATTAATTACACTTAAAGGCTTTTAAGTACAAGCAACTGATATTATACATAAGCTTTCTTAAGCCTTTATAATTCCTACTTCAATTACTTCAGCTATTACCTAATTCTCACTTTTTCATAGCTGTAAGTCGACTATGGATTCTGTAAAGATGATGAAGCATTTCTTGTATTCACTGAAGAGTAAGCAAGTCTTTAAAAGTTTCTTTGGCTGCAAAATTTGGGTTTTAGCTTAATAAAGCAACCTAGCGGTAGAGAAGAGCCACTTAAGAAATTAAGCTAATTTTAGTTCTAATTTTTAACTTATATTGGCTATATAATCTAAGCAACTACCTATACTGCTTTAGCAGTATAAAGCAGATTATATTTGAAAGTAATTTGGGGAACTAATAATACTATTTACGCTTAAAGAAAATTAGAAGGTAAGAAAATATCTTAAGATCTTTTGGTTTAAATTTAGACAGAAAATCGAATAAAATTTATAGGAATATTTGCTTTATAGTCATCTCACTTATATGATTGGTTAACCTTGTAAATAAGATTATCTGTGTAATTAACATACATTGCTTTAATTTTATATTCAATTAATTTTTCCTTAGAGTTTAATTTTCATCAGACTATTTCTTCTTTGGCCAATGAGTTGACTTTATCTATTATTTCACTTTTTCGTGCTTTATACTTTTTACTAAATCAAGCTTTGAAAATTTACATTCCATAATCTAGTTCTTCCGCTTGATATTTTTCCGAAGCTGGTTATAGAAATTTTTTTTATCACTCTTTCAATTTTGACTATAGTCGTAGAAGAAGTATATTACATATCTGAGCAAAATTTAAATCTCTCCTTGAAAGAAAAGGCTGAAAGTTTCTTTTATCAATCTATTTCTTTATGAGGAAATTTGAAAATGCATCCATTACTATTCAATAAATTAGATCCCTTGATTAAAATTTTAACTCTAAGATTTCTATCTCACTTCTTTACTAATTAGATCAAGTTTATCTTCCTTTTATACAGTTTAAAACCTTTTTTTGTATTAATTGCATTTCTAAGCTATAAGTAGGATTAATTACAAGCTTCATTGTATGTCTTATTACTCAGATTTGAGGGGTTTTGAATAATTCTTTTATACTGATATATCCGCATTTCCTTCTCTTTGCTCTATATCTATTTATCAGTTATGATGCTTTCATCTAACTGAGATTATCTAACCCTTATCATTGATTTCATAAACAATAGCTTATATATCTTGCCTTTAAATCTAGAGATATGCTAGAGAAGGAATATCAGTATATATGATAAAATGTATAAGCAGTGAGAATTGTATTAGCTGGTAGAATGCTACCGAGATTGTAGCAGAAGATAGATAAGTACTTAGATATACTTTTTCTTCTCTAAAGCATAAGAAAGAGGAAAGAATGCTTAAAATACTAGGATTATAAGGAGATAAAACCTTCTAAATAAAGTCTAAGGGCTTTTAAACTAAATATCTTCTGCCTCAACAAAGCAAGAAGCTAATTTCCAATTGTCCATTTAAATTTCTCTGAAGAATAATTAAAATAAAAGCTTCTGAAAACTAGCAGCGTTCTTATGTATTAATAAGCGAGCTGTTTATATCATTAGATGCTTAATACCAAGCTATCAAATTTTTAGAATACTTTCCTGGTTTCTTTCACGATAAATAGATTTTGTCTAAGATATTATTTAACTTTCGCTGACTATTTGAAGACTTTTCTTATGTTATAAGTATTCTAAAAAATTAGGTATTTTGATAGAAAAATAGATAGACTTATTAAATTAGTTCAGTTGAAGGTGTAGATAAATTAGCAGTCTCAAAGACTTTTTATTTCTATCAGAGCTGCTAAAATCTTTAGCTCTATTATCTAAATCCTCATTTATCTGATTGTTAATCTCCCATGAAAGGTATTAAATTTCTTCTGTAGAAGCCAATCAAATTAAATATGAGCAAACTTTAGAGATGAAGCAGCACTACGGTCTTTAAATACTTACTCTTGACTTTTAATCTGCTGACCTACTCTAATAATTCTACCCTCCATTAGCATCAATCCATCTATATGTATCTGTAAAACCTATTTTTGGTTCAACTTGGCTATTAAAATATTTCTTCATTTATACTAGAGAATAAGTATACAATCTTAAATCCTAAAGCCTAATACCTAGAATCATAATACTTGCTAAGTAAACTAAAGAGCATAAGTTAGCATTACTTTTAGATACTCTTAGCAATAAGCATCTACAAGTATGCATTTAACTAGTATAGTTGAAACTACCAGCTATTATATCAAACTTAAGACTCATTTTCTCATTTCAAAGTAGCATTAAAGCTTTAGAGAGTACTGAAAAACTCTGACTATTATAAAATGAGAATTGAGTGATTTACACTAATAGAAAATGAGAGATTAGAGATATTAAAATCTAAACATAGTCAAGGATATTTTTGGATGTATAAGAATAACGATAGTTATATATAAGTCAATGGGAATGTGTTTAGGTTAGAAAAGAGAGAGATAGAGTATGCTTATAATAATAAAGTGAAGCTATTAGAGTAGATTTTATAAGATAATATAAGATAGAATAGAGTAAAGGATATAGGGTAGATGTACACCTTAAGAAAATAAAGAGGGGTTTTAATATTGTTTGATACCAAAAGTATTGAATGCAGAACTAAAGATAAGTTATAATCTTCGAACTATGCTAATAATATAAACTGAAGCTATATTAAGAACTAAAGATATAATGAAAATAGCTACTAGGTTAAAAAGAGAATAAGCACATAGTTAAGAATAAGCGTTTGATAATTTCGTATAGCTAGGACTTAAGTTAACTTGATATCCGTTTGTCTAGTTTTAAGAGATTAGTTTATCCTTACTTAGGTATATCTCAATTATTAGTTAGAGCCAAAAAATTTTATTTTTCATTATTTGAATAAAAATTGAAAAAGATTAGAATCTTTCTAAAATTTTCTACCTTGAAACTTATCTAAATTCTTTTATATACAATTAAATTAAAAATTTTTCAAGTCCTGAATCTATTTTCTTAGCTGAGAGAAAGAGAAACAAATACAATTAAAACTCGGGTAAGGATTAAAAGGCTTAGTTCTGTTTAGCAAAGCTTCAAAAAACTTACTTATACTGTTTTGAAAAAAGCAGCTCAGTTAACTTATAGCAAATACTCTGCTAAGCAAATAATTTTTTTATTTTAACCTTGTCTGTTTATAATACTGCTATCATTACTTATTTAAAGCACTCTACATTACAACCCATATATCTTATAAAAATAGTCTATTGATAATTATAACTTAAGCCTTTAAAAGTATTATCTTAGCTTTATCAGAATATTAATTTAATCAGGTTTTGAATTAAATTATTATTTTATAATTCTAAGATAAATGCTTAGCTTATAGCTTTTAAAATTTTATTAATACTGATTGCTTTATTTAACTATTGCTAGTTTGGATATTCTAACTACCTTCATTTAAATAACCTTTTCATAGTTAGCAATTTTAATTATTTATAATGGAATAAAAATTTAGAATCTATCTTAAGTTTTACTTTTTAAGTTAAAGAAGAAATTTAAAGTTAAATCAAATATTTTACTAAATAAATGTGAAATATTGCTTTAGAAAACTGTCAAGAGTGCTATAAAAATCCAAAATATGCAGATTAAAAGCTTGTTTGTGGTCATTCATTTTGTTTGGAATGCTACCTAGACAAATATATTAAGGAACATTAGAAATTTTAAACTTTGGAAAAATTCCAGTTTATATGCTTAACGTGCAGATCTATATCCACTTTGAATTAAGAACTAGTTAATAAGATACTAGAAAAAGAAGCTATAAAAGCTTCTAATGAAAAGACGTAATAATTACCTTAGAATTGGTAATAAAATTTAATATAGTAACCAGCTTTTGCTCCTGTTATAGAACATTAATTTGAAAAAACTTAATATTAAGGTAAAGCACAAATTGATTATGAAAGAGCATAAGAATAATCCAGAACTGATAGCAAAGATAATTACTAGTAAACCATTTAAAGTTCTTCTTTAGATGCTAAAGAGCAACAAACTAAAAATTAAATCTAATAAAATGTAATGAAGCTAGAAGCTAATATTTAGTAACCTTAAGTAAGTAAAATTCAAGAAGCATAAATGCCAGTCTACAAACAAAGTATGGCTTCTAATGAAGCCTCTAATTAAAACTCTTATATTTAAAATCAAAAGGTAACTGAAAACTAGGAATTAAAGCTTTAGTAGCAAGAATAGTAATAAACTGTAAATCCCAATCCAAGTTAAGTTAAAAGGATAGTTGAAAATCCAAGCGTGAATCAATTTCAAGTTTCAGGAATTCAAAAGACAGAAATATAAATAACTCCAAATTGCTTTCCATGCTTATAGTAGAAATAAAAGATTTAATTACTAGCAACTTTGAACTAAGAGTTACAAAAAAATATTATGCAGTTTAATACTTAAGAGCAAGCACTTCAACAAACGATAAAAAATCAAAATTTTTAAATATTATAACTATAATAAGCTGAAATCACTAGACAACAATAAATGCAAAATTACTAAAATGATGAATAAGCTTTAAAGTATGAATATCAAAAACTAAAAAATGAATAAGAAAACTTATTATTCAACTTTAATTGGTCTTAACTTACCGTAAATAGTATTAAGGACTAATCGTAATAGTATTTCTAAAACTGATAAAACGTTTAAAAGGAATAAGAGGAAACTTTGAAAATAAAAAAATAGTTAGAGGATAAAGTTGAGAGTCTTGAAAAATAGATTTAAATTATGAGTTAATAAATAACTATTATGTAATAAGAAGTTAAGTTTAGAGATGATAAAATCTAAAAGTTAGATAATTAAATTAATTAAAAAGCTTTTAAATATGAAAATACTGAAACTTAAAAGGAAAATCTAGAACTTTTAAACTAAGAACTAACATTTAAATTATAGAATGAATAAAGTTAAAATGAAACTAATAAAAAAGAAATCTAAAAAATTGAAAGTAAAATAACGGAAAAAGAAACAGAAATTGAAAAGTAAAATACCATAATAGCTCAGCTTAAAAATAAAATAACTGAACTAGAGCAAACTAATTTTTAGATTTAGCAAACTTAAAGTTTTTAGATAATTAATACATAAAAATTATAGCAAGAAAATTAAAAATAATAAATATATCTTATGTAAGTAATAGCAGAAAAAGAAAACTTATAGAAAGAAAAAAAAGAACTATAAAAATAAATAAAGAGTCTATTAGAAGAATTTAATAAACTATCTTAACTATAAAATGCTTATTCAGAACTACAACAAAAAGCATCGTAATAAGAATAGTAAATTTAAAATTATGAATGATAACTTTAATAGTCTGAAAAAGAAACTCTTGGTTTGCTTACTTTTACAGCATAAGAAAGTTAAAAAGCAAAAAATTTAGAAGAACAACTTTAAAAAGCTGAAACTGAAAAAAACAATTGAAAAAAAGAGTATGAAAAACTTATCTCTTAATAAGAAAATTAAACTGATTGCAGTAGTTATATTGATTAAGTCTCTTATCTTGATTCTCAAATAATTAAACTTCAAGATGAAAATCTATAAAAAGAGAAATACTCAAAGCAAATTGAATTAGATTATTAATAAAACAAGAAAGAACTTGAATATTTAATTTAATAAAGCTAATATTTGAATTAGTAACAAAATTCTATTTAATAATTAAACTAAAATTTAGGAAAATAAGTTTAAAAATTGCAAAGGAAGATATTCAAAAAAAATGAGGCATAATTCATTAAAGAATAATCTAGCATAAAAAATCTGTAATCACTAGAAAGATTCGGAATAGAAAAAATATAGCATTAAGAAAGTGAGGTACAAGAAAATAAAGATTTAATATGCTAAGGCTGCTAAAACTACTTTAATTTAAAAGAAAATTAACCTATTTAATTAAGATGCCAACATAATTTATGCAGTTAATGCTGTTCTAGCAAAATTAAAACAAATTAAGATGTTAAATGTCCTAGTGATAACGAAATAAGCCAAATAGATGCTTTTCAACTTATTTAGTGTATAGATGAAGAAATAAAAAAGAAAGTAAAACAGTTATAGAAAGAGTAAAAGGCCCAAATAGAAAAAAATATGCTGTATTATTTGGAGAACAAAGGTTAAATTGAATAAGGAAAATAAAACTGAATTAGAGTGTAAGGCATGATAAAGTAAAAATTAAACATTTTCCATTAGACTTTACAGCAAAAATCTAAAGCATTCATCTAAGAATTTATTTTAAATAGAAAGAAAATTTATTAAGATCTAGTTAAAAATTTTTAGAATTAAGATCAACATCTATAATAAGCAATTCTAAGCATTTAGACTATTTAGGAGTTTTAAGAGAAATATTAATAAACTTCATATTAAGAAAAACTTTAAGACTTGCAAAGAGCAAATAAAGCCTTTCAGTTTATTTAAGAATCTATCTAAATAGAAGCCATAGAATAGTAGTTAGTAAACTTCAAAGAAGATTTAGCTTTTGATTAAATATTTTTTAACTTTCTATTGAAGCAAGTAAAAGATATCAGCTTAAAAGTCGAGGATAAAACTATGATTTAGCTTTAATGTGGCCATTCTTTTTAAAAGTAAAATTTGTATTTGTATCTTTAAGAAATAACTGAAGGTGAGTATATCGTAGGAAAGAATAAGTAAATTTATAGAGTCATATGTCCATCTGAGAACTGCGAAGTTGAAATTTAAGAGTCTGATTTTAAACGCATTCTTGGAGAAGAATTCTGCTAGAGAGAGAAGGAGTAGCTTTAATGAGGAGAAGATAGAATTGAGACTTAAAAACTCATCTAAGTAATTCTTTCAAGCTAATTAAAATTATAAAAATCTTTAAATAAAAGAATGCTTTTCATTTTAATAAAATGAAGTTAACTCTTTATCAAGTTGAAAATTGAAAGGCATCATGTTAAATTACAAGACCTTTAAAATTAATAGGTTTAATTAGTGTTTTTGCCTACTAGTTTTTAGAATCTAGTTATTTCATAATAATAACTTTTCTTTTAGCTTTAACCTTAGATTACCATAAAAACATTACTCTAACTAATTCCTTTTCTATTCTCACTTTATTTAGCTAAGACATATTACTATTTCTATTTCAGACTTATTTCTAGATCTACTTCTAAATATGATTCATAAAGAAAACAATTTAGACTCTTATAATTAATTATCATCCTTCGTTTTGGATATAATTGAAAGAAATGAATTAGATGGATTTTAATATATAAAGATTATTAATTTATGAGGCATTTCTTTGAGTTAAATACTTAGTTATATATTCTAACAATCGAAAGAAGTATATAAAGCTATTAATATAAGAGAGAGTTAATATGTTTATGTACACCACTTCAATACTTTCAATACCTGTTTATTCTTTTGTTTGTCTGTAGCAAATTAAAAAAATAATGGTTTGGCTCCTTTAGAGATAAATTCAGCTGGCTGTTGAGAAGATTGTTATATACCTGTTTTAATTAAAGAAGCAGGCTTTTTATAAAGATTGATCTTAACATTAATAGTATCCACAAGCTTGATATTTTAGATATTAATTCTATGAGCTTACTGAAATAAGTTTTACGTTTATTATTTTAATTACATTCAGAATTTAGAATGAGAATGAGCTTATTCAATGATCATACTATAGCATTTCATATGAAATTGACTTGCAAATCTTATTGCATAGCTATGATTCTTTAAGATTAAACTGCTTGCATCTAAGATTCTTAAGTTATGCCTATTTATAATCTTTCTAGTAATAAAAAAGAAACTAAAGATCCATTATAATTTATCATTATTCATTTTATCTTTCTTCATTCAAAGCTTTTGATAAAAGTTCACTCAGATAGCAATTTATTTCTCTTTCTTAAGTTTGGCTAATCAATCTACTAATATTTTAGTATTTTTCATTGAAGATTATGAAACGGTTGTATTTATAAGCTTTGATGGAATTATAAAGGCTTAGTAATCATTTTCTATAATCGATATTAGTTTAGATACTTATTGTTTAGCTTTCCTTTGATGATTCTAATGCTAAAAGAACTGGCTTTGATAATTTTAGATGAAACTAGGTTCTTTTCCTAGTTCTCTTCTTCACTTTAACCTCTTTTAAAAACTAAAGCTTTTTTATATTAAATTGTGTGGTTTTAAAATACCTAAGATTTAAGTTTTGCAGCCAAAATACCAGAAAAAAGTTTATCTAATGCATTTTAGTGATGACAGAAGAAAGAAACTACAGTATTAAGAAGCTGAATTAATATGCTTGATTTTCTAATCAGTTAGAACATAATTGAATAGCTGAGGAGAAGCACTATAGTCAGTATCTAGCTTATTTAATTTAGTTAAGACAAATGAAGAAGTTAATTGCATCTAGCTGATATTAATAGTGTAGATGATTAATAGAGCTGCTTATTTAGGAAATACTTAGTTGACTATGGTTTGGATGCTAATCTTTAAGAATATTGATTGAAGTATATATGAAGAATGAAACTTTAATCAAATCCCGATACTGGTATTTAAACACAAATTTCTGCTTAAGAACTGGAATATTATCCCACTATACTATCTAAGGTTTTCCATTTAAACATAAGATACTTAATTAGCATCTATCCCATTAACTGCTCACTGTATGTTAAAATTATAAATACTCTCACTTCTTATATAGATAAGCTTTTAGTCTTATATCTGTTGTAAAATGATTTCTAGCTTTAAGAGAAAAGATTAGCGAAAGGTAACCTTGATTTAGATACTTCGGTCAAAGGTTATAGCACTTAAGTTATATTTTCCCTCCAGTTGTTTTTAACTCTATAAGCTACTAAAAGAACTATAGATTATGGCTAATTTTTCAGCTATATCCTTAATCTACTTTTTAAGGGATTTTTTCGCTCATTTTTCTTAAGATTTTTAGGATTAAAGGGAATTAAAATACCTTAATACTATCTTTCATTGAACTTATTTCTTCAAAGTCTAAGACACTTGCTTGGTTAAATAGTTAACTTTAAGCAATGCTTTTCTTAAGAAGGTACTAACAATCGCTAACTAGCTCAATGTAAAAATATAAAAGGCGAAAACTAGTTCAGCGATAGTTTCGTTTGGCAATTAATCGAGCTCTTTCAGATAGCTAAGGATCTTAATTATGTAGTTAGCATTTTTATTTTACAGTCCACACACTTTATGTCACAGTTTGGTTAGCTAAGTAATCTTTATACCTCTCTGCATTCATTTTCTACTTGAAAGATACATAACTAAAGTTATAGGCATGTTAACGTAGCATAATTCTACTTACCAGCTTAAAGGTTCTAATATTCTACAAGCTAAATATCAGTCTCTATAGCATCTTTAAGTTGCCTATATCAAATAATATCTCTTTTAATACCTTTTTTTAAATATAAGACATCAGGATTAAAAGTAACATCTCACGTCTAATACTGCAGACACCTATTTACTAGATAGTTAATTTCTAAACTCATTTTAGATTATGCAGACTGATACTTTGATCTGTGGATGCTTATTTTTGTAAGAGTTGCTGCTTCATCACCTTAACAATTTTTAAGTTTTATATACGAAAGATTTGAAACTTGGTGATAGTAGCCTTGATAAGTATTATAATAGCATCTATTTCATTTTACTATATATTAGGATTTTTAACTAAGGCACAGGAAAAAGACTACAATTACAATAACCTAATAGAGGCTAATTTGATATAGATAGCTAGAGCAAAGCGAACTTTGATAGAGATATAGCAATCTTTGTGTGTTTGGTGATGGAAATTCTTAAGATTAGTTTTTAAGCCTTTATCCTACCATTTAGAATATAAGCCTTATTGACAGCTGCTTAATTCTAAAACTCGAGGCTTAACTGTATTAAATTAGGAGTGTTGAATATCAGCACCGTTATAATACTCTAGTTAAAGTAATAGCTCTTGGCTATATAGATTCTACTAAGATTCCCTCAAGTTATTTTTCAAAACTGGCCTTAAAAACATCTTAAACTAAAACCCTTCAAGCTATCTCTTTTTCTTAACTCAAAACATTGTTTAATAATTAAAGATTTAATTAGAAGCAGTATAAGTATAGCAAAGAAGCATCCTTTGTTTTAACCTTTAGTATCTTAAAGAATTTCTTTTATTTAGAAAGTAACTAAGTGGCTATTAAGCTTATGCTTCAATTTCGATTATTTTCAAGCTGTATTGCTATAACTTCCAACCTCTTCCATTTTAATCAGATAAGCATTTATATAAATCTTATTTAAGTTAGGTTTATCTGGTTATGGTTTGAACGCAAATCGTTAATCATAGCGACTAAAGTAAATCAAATACTCTGCTTATTTGTCTCTGAAGCTTTCTAATAGCTAAAAGTATTACTATAAGCTACTTTCCTTTCTACCACTTTATTGACTATTTTTTCGGATTTTTTTTAATTTTCCATCTCTTTTTAAATAAAAAAAGATTAGCTGAATAATTTTATTTAGAAAGTGGCAGGGAGAAGTAGAATCTTGATTGGTAAAAAGTTAGATAAAGTAGAAAGGATTTGATTGCAAGCCAAAGAGATAAAAATGTACATTAGATGTAATTAAAAGTAGAGAGATGTAAAATAAACGAAAGGAAATGCTAATAATTAGAAATTGCCAAGCTGTTGATAGAATTTTGATTAAGGATAAGCTTTAATACCTTAAGTTCTAGTTTAAGAATAGGCTAAATTAATTAATTATAAACCAAGTATGGTAAGATGCTTATTCTATCAATCGTGTGAACGTTTGAGAGAAATAAGAAAGTTAACTTCATTGTAGATATTTAGTTAAAGAGTCTGAGATAGTTTGACATTTCGTATCTAAGCTAAGAAAAAAAGTTTACAGTTTAAGGTTTCTATCATTAGGAAACTAAATAAAAGGGAATTAATAGAGTGACTTTTAAAAAAGGTAAGGAGATGAGTAAGAATCATAAAACAAAGTAAGAGATAAATTTCCATTTAACGATAGGTTTAAGATGTAATACCTTTAAATAGCTCAATGATTATAAATAAGAATTAATACTTGATATTATATACGTTTGAATGCTCTCTATATACTTAATAATTTTGGGTTAAAAGTCACATAAGAAAGCCTTTATTAGATTAACGAGGATTATCTTGATTACGAATCATTATACTTAATAAATATAACTAGATAATCATAAATGCTAGCTCATAAGAGTATAATCCTCCAAAGCTTTTCTTCAATATATTGAATTCAACTAGGGTTTTCTAAGATTCAACGATAGATAAACTAGTTAATCCTACTCAGGCTTTCTTAAGATTATTACATATAATATAATTTAGAAACTAAATAGCTTAAATAAACGTGAGATTCAATTTATCTATCAAAGTATCTCATAAACCAATCAAGTCTTTATATATACAACTATTTTTATTTTTCAAGTAGCATCACTATTTTAAACTGATATTTAGTACTCACAATTTAATCATTATAATATGGCTAAGGTAAACCACATTTTATTGTAAATAAAATGAGAAGTCAAGAAAAATACTATAACCATGTTCAAAGACTTTTAGAGTATGGTAACTAGGTCTTTCTGTTACTACCTTGCAAGTCTATTATCATTCTTAGTTTAGATTACATTTATATAAGATAAGTCATTCGCTTTATCTACAATCTCATACTAGCAAGATAAAAGGCAATTCCTTAGTTACCATAATAGCTTTTTACATATCATTAAGCAGCATTAGTAGAGAAGCTGAATTTTTCTCTCTTATGCTTTATAAAAGATCTCGTATCTCAATTTTTATCATAGAGCTTGTAACTTCAAGACAGTAGAGCTGTCATTTAATTTCCGAATCTAACTTTAATGCTTAACTCTTAGAATTAAACGCTAAATTGAGAACCAAATTTGTTAGAGAGAATAAATTAAGCTGATTTAAACTTAAAATCCTTCAATTAAAAATGTTAAAGATCCCCAACGACTTTAAGCTTGGAAATTTATAAAATAAGTAACTGAATATTAAAGCAAAGGAATAGGAAGATCTAGATAATTAGAAGTTCGCACAAGATGATGTTTTGGGTCTATAGTTGAATGAAAAGAGCAATCTAACCGTTAAAGTAAAAAACGAGCTACTCAATGAAGAATTAATCTGGATTGAGAATGAATAGAATGTCGATTCTAACAAAGTCTAGCAATATACTTAGCATCATTAATATTTAGGTATGATAAAAGAAGAAATTTCATGCTTGATATAGACTACTGAAGAATTACCCTTTAATTAAGTAGAGATTATCGTCTAAATGGAAATTGATAAACCAGTCTAATAAATTTACGAAGAAGAAGAGCAAAAAAAATCGAACCAGACTGCTAAGAAAAGAGACAGGAGTGAAAATGATGAGATCAAGGACCAGTACTAAACAGATTTTCTTCATCAATCTAGTAATTAAAAGATTGCAGGAAAAGATACTACTATTGAAAAGGCAACTTAAACCGCACTAGAATTCAAAAGCCGCTGTTATTAGAAACTAAAAATGGCCTAAAAATCTATGAGAAAAGCAATATGCAACGTTAAGATTAAAAAAATAATAAAATAAAGCATAGAATCAGGGAAGAGGTTGCATAAGAAATGGGTATTAAACTAGAAATATTACAAAATTTTGTAAAATACACACTCTAGCTAGGCCCTAAGTACTTTTTCAACCTCAAAAAGTATTCGAAAGAAAAAACGTCCTAGCTTTACTCCTACGTTCTTTAATTTTAAAGTTTTATCAGTAAAATTTTCGACATCATAAAAGGCCAAAAAAACTCCAGCGATATAGCTTAATCAGAGAACATTAATTTACTTTAAAAATATAGTAAGAAACTAGAGAGCTTAAATAATGAAGGTTAAGATAAACTATACTATTCTATCAAAGAAATCGTTCAAAAAAAGTAAAAAGAATGGAAGCAAGTAATGTAAAATAGAAAAATAATAAAAGAAATAAAAGAAATTTTATTTAGTACCATCAGATAAAAATCCTATTTTGAGTAAAAGTAATAAATAAAGCAACGTAGAAAAAAAATTAACTTAATTACAGAAAATGTAAATGAATAAATAACTGATGAGGCATAAGGCTTCTCTTAGGATTCAGATTATCTATGTTAGTACAATTTTTGCTAAGGTTGATCTTAATAGGAAGAATAAAATATGCAAATTGAAGAGATTGAAAAAATCAAGTATAATTATGAAGTTGAGAAGCTTCCAGTAAGTTTTGAAAGATTGAATGTCAATAAAGTTCCATAAAGTTCTCTTTTATCTCACTAGTAAAAAGGTTATCTCTCAAGTGAAGCGTAGGAGCAGCATGGAAATTATCAATCCTAATCCTCTTAAATACCCTCTAGCAATTAATTCTAGTTAACTTACTTAAATCATCCTACAACTAGTTCCTCTCTTTATCATAACATCATAAATAATCCTGCTCAATCTCATCCATCTAGCAATAATATCATAGAATAAGTGACTAACTAATTCTAATAATTGAAGTTCACTTAAGTCAAATAGAATCCTTTCTTGGATGATACAAGTAACTTACTCCAGTAATCTTATAGAACTGACGAGAGTAATAAACATAGTAAGTCTATCATATTTAGAATAAAAGTGAAGCAAGTTAACATAACATCAAAGTTTAGAAGAAGATGGACTTGAAGTAAAAATTTAAAAGAAGAAATGTCCTTCAAGAGAAAATATCTTCTTAGATTACTAAAATTTATGTAAGGAAAACAAAACTCATGTAAAGTAAGAGCAGGAAAAAAATTAAAAAGGATTCCCATTAGTGATTTAGATTGAGGAAGAACCTTTATGAATCAAGAAATAAGATAAATAAACAAATGAAATTAAGAAAGAAAACTGAAGAAAATATGAAGAATAAGTGATTAAAGATCCAAAAGTATTTGAGAGAGATATATCTAAAGAAAATTAGAGCTAGGAAGCAATTGAGAGAGAGGGTGGATTCTTTTGGTTGGATTGAAACAATTGACTTAACTCTAAATTCAAATTAAAAAGAAATATATTTTGTCTAAAAAATTAAATTTAGCTTCTCATTAATTCTATTCAAATCATACTTATCTTAATTATTTAAGCAATGCAAGATACTTCATTCTGAAATTGAATTTTGGTTTTTTTCCTTCAATAGAGGTTATCAAGTATTTTTAAATGATATATCATTATTATATCCTCATACGTAATTTTAGATCTAAAATAGCTCTATATCATCACTAAATCCTTTTTCTCCTTATAACATCCAATATTTTTATGATGATTACAGCTTATTGAAGAAAATGGGGCTAAATTCTGTAATCATCTAGTTTGTTCCTACTTAGCCTCATAAATTGAAAAATAGTAAATAAAATAAATAAAAAAGTGATTGAAGCAAACTGATGAATTATATGAAAGTAGTTAGAATGCTAATTATCACAACTGATTTAATTCTCAACCATATCAAATATAGCAATTTAGAGGCTTTTTTATTATGACTAAAAGCCTTATAAATATCAAGATGATTATGGTAATATAAGACACTTAGTTATATATATTTACTTATTTATACAATTATGGGATAGAAATAACCATATAAGCTATATAATCTTTATTTTCTTTGTTACTAATAAAACAATTAAATGGAGCGGTAACTAAGTTCGTAGTTACTGTTTAAAACTTTAAGATTTTAGATTAATAAAGTATGAAGCAAAGTAAATATAAATATGTGGTAAAAGATAGCTTTATGTAATTATTGGTTACTTTATAGAAGAAATGAGTATGAAGCTTAAATTAAACCTTGAAAGATATAAATAAGAAAAAACCAAAAAAGAACTTTTTTCCATCTAATGAACTCAAAACTATTTTTCCAAAGCTTTTTGAATAAAAAAATCCATATTAAAACCATGTGTTTTCTTATTCTACAAATCTTATTAATAGAGTAAATACAAAATAGCACTATCTCTTATTCATAGATACCAGTATAAAATAGATTTAATTATGCAGAGTTGCTTGAATTATATAATAAAGCCATTCTTTAAATATATAAATAGCTCTTGCTCCGATATGTCTAATACTATTACCCTTTTAAAGTCTTTATCCTTCCTTTTTTAAGCTAGTAACTTTACTATTGCATTTACTTGGGTAACTTTATATTTCATTAATAGATATTTATAGATAAAACAGAAAAGCAGTTTCAATTAAGTTTTCCTATGAGTTACTTTATTTGCTTCCTATGATAGCTATTCATTATCAATAATAAAGTTTATTCATTACAGAGCTTAATTATTTAAACTCTCGATTAGTGTTATCATTAGCATATAATTAGTTAGTTCAAGTATTATTAACTTTTAATTTCTTTAGCTTTATTTGTACGAGATTTATACTTGCTAGCACTTTTATATTAAAAAGGACTGTCTTTAGTATAAGTTATAAGATAAAATTTAAAACGTACATACTTCCCCTCAATCTTTATCAAACCTTTCCTTTATTATGGAAAATAACAGACTTATCTAGAGTTAATTTATAGGTTAAGACCTAAGTTAAGAAAATGGCTTATTTGAGAATTATATTGCTAGCTATTTTCATCCAATTGAGGAGAATAACTTAAAATGGTAGCACTTAATCCAAGTTAATTTCCATATTAATACCATCAAGTGCTTCCCATTTATATGATTAACCATATTTACTAAAATAATCCTAACATTACTAAAATAATAAACTAGCTTAGCCTTCATTATTATTTTAAACTATTAGCTGAACCTAATTAAGTAAACTACTTTAATAGATACCTATCTTTTAAAAAAAGCCTTATCAAAACCTTAAGGAAATAAAAGGCTGCTGATATATATTCTATGTCACATATAATCTTCATTCAGAAAAGAATCCTTCACTTCCTTTCCGAATCTAAATCAGCGTAGCTGGTTGCAAGGAAGGCGCCAATTCCGGCTGTTGATCTCTTTTCGAAAAACAGAAAAAGATACTAATCTTATTAAAAGATTTTATCTTAAATATCTTATTATACAAAGCCTTTTATTTCACTATGTACACTAATTACTATACAAATGAAAACAAGAGTTTTGCATTCTACTAAATAATACCTAATAAATCAATTAAAGCAATTCTTATAAATTACCACTATTATACCTATATTCATTAGCCTTTTTATATATGCCTTTCAGAATTTAAACTTTAGATGTGATTATATTTTAAAATTTTTAGGTTCACTTTCATGTGATTAAAGAAAGGATTTATAGTAATATGTTAATACAATAAATTCAGCACTGATATTTATAGCAAACATTACAAGAAATTAATTATCTTAGTTTAGAATTAATTTTAAGCTATTGTATGCTTTTGGATTTAAATAGTTAATTTTGCTTATTTTCCTTGTTTTAAAAATTATCTAGTCAGAACCACTTCTTCCCGAAGCGTCATCGAAACCTCCTGCTAGGAAAGGTGCGTTAATCATTTTCCTAGATTGGATTGGAGTCTCGTTTGTTGGAGCAAACGAGTAGAATCTCCTATAGAAGTGATCCTGTACGAGTACAGTCTTACTATTTCCTCTCTTTACTCCTTTTATTTGTATTTCCTGTGTATTTCTTTAAGGTTTTTTGAGTATATTAAAAGTACATAGATAGTTTAATATATTTAACTAGTATTTACTCTATTTAGTGTAGATAGTAGAAATTATTTAAAGATGTTACATAAATAGTGCTATAGTTATTTCCTTAGTTCTTTATATTGTCAAAGTTTAGAAAATGAATGCTATTTTAAAAGAAGAAAGTTAGTAAATTTAAAATTCCTTTCATTTAACTAATTACCAAATTAGAAATTAATGGTTATCTTTCAATTTTTGTGATACTTTAACTCTTGTTTTTATGCTTTCTCTAAACAGACTCTTGTAGGTTTGACGGGATATCAAGATAAACAGTTTCTGTAATTAAGGATAACCATGAGCAAAGAACGCAAATTCCAAAATCTAGACTTCAAGCTCTACCAGTCTAATGTTCTTTCACACATGAACCCTTCAAGATCTTAGATCAAGCAGAGTTTCTCTCATATTAGCGTTATAATCATACATTCGTCATCTTGATTTCATAATTCTTTTGATGACTTTAAATATGTTTTTCCTTAATTATAATATATATCAATTAGGAATCTTTTATATTTATTTTTTTATTACTAAAGATATACGCTAAAGGGTTTTGGATACGTAATATTTTATAATAATAATAGTAACTAAATGTTCAAGGCTTTTGAGCTTCTTGGGTTTCTAACCAGATTTACTCTTCCATTTTTTTACATGTATGTGTTCCATGATCTTTTTTAATAAGTACCAGGTTACTACTACTAGTTTCAGTAGGTCTTATAAGGAGTTTAACTTGTATATTCCTATTTCCGTTAATTATGGTAGATTTCATTTATTTCATGTTCTTTATTGTTCCTTTTCGAAGAGAACTAGCAATATATTTTTTAAATAACCTTAATCTACAAAAAAAGATTGGATAGAGGATAGACTTTTTTCAGATGGTAGTAAATATCCAAATAAAAATATGAGCAAGGAATCAAGCCTCGATAAAAAATGAATATATAGAACTGGTTGAAAATCCAAGAAAAGCAAGATTTCTTAAATTTTTAGTTGATAAAAAGTTAAAGTTAAAAACCTTAGCTAAAGCCTTAGTAGTCAGGCATTTGACCTATTCTATCAGCTTGTCTCCCTTAGTTTGTCTTGAATTTCTAATAGGCTTAGTTAGGCGGTATAGCACTTTATTAGTGCACCATCCTTTAATATTCTGAATAGTTTCCATCTTTCACGTAGTGTTTCTAATTATTTATCCAAGGGTTAAGATTTGAGTTGAAGAATTTTTTTCTATAAATTTTTCCGCTTTATGTTGGATATATCCTAAATAGTTTTCTAAAAATATCTTATTTATTCTTTCTTTAAATTTCGCTTAGTTAGTAGTAGTATTTTAATTGGTGTTATTTATTGCACACGTAGCATTTTATTCTTCTTTTAAACTATTATTCCTGTAACACTTATTTAATTTAAATTTACTACTTATTTTAAATAAACGTTTACTTTTTATTTTAATTTGAGGCTTCATTTTCATTTCCATAGGATCTGATTAATTCTGTTAAAACGAAAATTGCGTTACCTGAATTTATTATTAACTTTAAAGAATTCTTTGTTCCAGTTTTTTTTCTATTTCTTACGATGATTAATGATGTTTCTCAAGTAAAGACGTTATTAGTTTTTCTAATTTTTCTACTTTATCAGTGAGATATCTATTTTTGAGCATAAACTCTTTTAATGACTTAGATAATATTTCTATTTGAGTTTGTGTCGGAAGTTTTTTTAATTCTGAATTTCCAAGTGGTTAATGTTCGTCATATCAATCATATTTCTCACTTTCACTCATTGTAATTATTTCGCTTTTTTATTTTTTAGAGAATTTTCATGTTTAAATATTTTGTTCAAAGTTCTGTTATTTCTTAGAAGCCATTTTATTATAAATATAATAATAGTAATATTTATTTATATTTCTAATCTAATTTTTTTATTTTATAAATCTAAAGATAACAAATTACTCTTTCGTACTTGCTGAAATTTTAGTAATAACCTTAAATTTAGGGAAAATTCCTTTATTTTAACTTAATTAATAAGATTTTTATATGCTAATTTGTTCATTATATATGCATAGGTATTTTACTTTAAAAAATCTATATTATTGAGCATGTTGCACCTCAAAATCGAACAGTTCTCTTTAAAAAATTTTCTTAAAGCTTTAAAAAGTTCTTCATTGAAGTCTTCCCCAATGCTAGCATTCTTCTGCTAGTTTTTATTTCTATAAGGCTGTGATTGATTAATACCCTAAAAGACCTAATAATCCGGTTTCTTTCAACGGGAACTTTACTTTATGCCTCCTCTCTTGTCTCTTTTAACTTCTGCGAAGATCCTTGCTCAGTTCTTTGTACAAAAATACTTCCTAGTACTAAAATTTAAAAAGCAGAAATACATTTCTTTATACTTTACAATTTAGCTTGCTTTTTATAAATAAACCGAATGAAAAAAGGTTTGTATTTTTATTTATTAAAAGCATTTATTAGTATATTTAAGAACTGCATAAACTTAAATTTTATAGATGAACATTGCATTATTTTTTAGATGGTTTTATGATGAAAGGAGATTTTAGATATTCAGGCATTTTTAAATTTGATATCTAAAAATGTTGTCGAATAGCTTTTTTTTTGTATGTCAATCTTAAAAAAGATTGAGGACTATTAGTCTAAATAATATTTTATATATTTGCTATTTCTTTTCCTTTTTATTAAATAATATTATATATATTCAAATCTTATTCCTATGAGACTTAGATATTCGATTTTAAAACAATAAAGGTTTAAGGCTAAAAATATCCATTAATATACTGTAGTGATCATACTTAGCCAATATGAAGTGGAAATCTAGTTTATTAATACGGAAGTGATGATTCACTGTTATGTTACAATTTAAGAAGTGAAAAGTGGACTAAAGTTTGAGAAAGTTAAATACATTTAGAACTTTAATAAAGAGCATTATTAATCTAGATAATTTAAGCATAAGGTTTATCAAAATTTATTAAATAAGAGTAGTTACTTCAAACTTGCTTGGATCTTCAATATCATAAGTTTTGATGAATTGAAGATTACTTTTCTTGGTTTATTCCTATAAGCCAAATCCCAACCATTTTCTATTGGACTAATTATTAACTTATTAGAAATATGGAAATTCTTTGCTTAGTTAGCTTATTTTTTCCTTAAAGTAAAGTTTTACTTGTGTAGTATATTAAAATATATCTTAAGATTACTTTTATATTATTCTCTTTTATTCTATATAAAAAAATGGAAAATGAAGGAAGGCATTCACCAACTTGACAAAGGCAGAGATGAAAATTGAAGGAGTCGAGCAAGCTACAACCTAACACTAGTAGCAAGCAACCTTCAAGCCTTCCTTTAAGCACCCTTATATTTAACTAGATGCCCCTCCTACCGCTGAAAAACCTAAGTAAAAAATATCAGAGATAAGGGAATTCTAAACAGCTAAGTCGGAGTAACAAGAACAATCTGAAGTAGTAGCAATGGTAATTACCGAACTTAACCAGGAGGTGGGAAGGCTCAAAACCCAACTGAATATGCTATAAAATTATATAGCAACGGGCTGACTCTAAACTAGAGACTCCAGGCCCGCTTTGAGAAATAGCTAACGAAGCATCTTGAGAAGTCAGATAAAGCCCAAGAACAGCTATAACAGCAAAAAATAGCTCCTGAAATGATGGAACTAGAAGAGAATGGGCATTCCTAGCCTAACTCTCCCTCTCCCGCAAATCACCAGTAAACCAAGTCTCAGAAATAATGCTACCTATGTGGCAGTTCTTGGCACCTCTATAGACATTAAAAAACTTTTGTTGAAAGAAGAGGAACTACTGGAGAATTTAAACCTATCAGGAGCAGTAAGTGATTAAGAAATAAAGACAAAAGATACAAAATTTAAGAAGAATGCAAAATCGCCTCTACTGTGATCCTAGTGGGAGAATGTACAAGAGGAAAACTTCACCCTTAGACAATTTGACCTCGTACTAGAAGACTACGTCTCCATGCCAAGCATACTGTTAAACGATCCAAGTCACTTTGACTATTATAACTCACCGGAAGGAAAACAGATAACCCGCCGAAAAGCAGTAACTGGCGCAAAAAGGTTTTTTAACAAATATTCCTGACTATTTCATTAATTTAATTCTCTTTTATTTTTATTAAAATTGCAAGCAACTTAATACTTTATACCTTATCCGCTTGTAGCACCTTCTTATATTATTCTCCGATAGGCAATTTTTCATGTTGGAGATTATTGCTCAATATTATTGGATCATTGAGCTATTAGATTCAATAGCTCATTTATAGCATAAAAGAGATAAGGATAAGCATTTAATTTATCTTAAACTTAATAAGGTTTTTTTCATAGTAGCGATAATAAAGAAAATAAGCTTTAGCATAAAAAGGGAAAATTCTTATGTTAGCCAATTTATCCTTTTTAATAGTTCTATAATGCTCATATTTTTAATAAGCTTTCAATAGTAAAATATAAGCCTCTATGGCTAAGTTGACAGAGTATTCTCTTAATAAGCGAAAGATCTGTGGTTCAAATACTCTTCATACCGTCCAAATAACTATACTATATACTCAGCTTTGAACTAAAAGACTATTGGTGATTATATTTTAAAGTATATATTTAGCTGAAATACCTTAACAAAGGGTTGTAGAATAGAAGGAATAATAACTTATATAATGCTGATGCTTTAGAAGAAGATTTTATTTGATTTAGCTTAAAGAATAGAAATAAAAACGAATGTCCAAACTAAAAAGGCAAAGAATAAATCTTTATCTTGGATATTTAACTCTTGCTATAGATTAATATTTTTAAATTAATTGTAACTTATTAGATCTCACAGTTATCTTGGCCTCTTAAATGGTTTTTCCAATTATGATTTTAAGACCTCAAGGTAAATAAAGAGGCACCTCAATATTAGTTCCCATCAAATATAAGAACAAATGGATCTTAATGATTCTTACCTGTGCAAGTCACGTTAATGACTATTCAATATCAATCCTCTGAGATTTTTTCTAGACAGTATTTTATATGCCTGGAGCAATAGCAATGGCTTTAGTTATGTTCATTTCTTACTTTTTCTCTTGGAAAGTGAAAGAAACAATAATTGAAGTTTGTCTAAATTTGCCTTACCTCTAGTATTATTACAAATTCCTCTCTATAAGCTTACGCTTATGAGAAATAACATATAGCTATGCTTAAAAATTCTTAAGAAGAGACAAATTTTGAAAGTACTTGATAATAAAGGTTTCTGAGTAACAAGCAAGAAACAAGAAACTAAAATCCTAGACAAAGAGAATAAATAATAATGCTAATGGAGCTTATGAAGCAATAAAAAGAAAGAATATTAAATTAAGATAGAAGAGTTAGTCAAGCTAGTGTACTAAAAGGGGATATTGATAATGATGGATATTAAACTACTAAAGTAAATAAATCATAGAATTATTCGTAATAAGACATAACAAGGAGAAAAAAGGAAATATTGAGAACAGAACTAAATTAACATTTTTAGTAAAACTCTGAAAGTGAATAATAGATTAGCAGCAAATATCATGCATTAAAACTGATTTTTGCTAAATAACTTAAAATTAACAATTTATTTGCAAACATTTAGTCATAATGGAGTAGTGCTATAAGAGTTACTAATTAGAAATTAAAAAATTAACTTAATTAAATAAAACCTAAAAAACTAAAAATTAAATACACTCTTAGATTAAAATTCTTAAGACTAATTTTAAATTCAAGACAGAAAAAGAAGAATAAAAGCTTAAAATTAAACATACTAGATATATTTTTAATTTAATCCAAAGAAGTCAATTTATGCATTGTATTTAGAGTTAAGCTAATTTATATAGCTAAGAATACATATAAGCAAAGAATAAACTTTAGATTTCAAAGGTGTAATTTAAAGCATAAATGGACTTAGCAAAGTTATAAGTATCATGAGTATTGAAAAAGTATAAAAATGCAGTATGTCTACTAGCATGCTTTAGTGTCAAATTTAGTGTTTTAAGTTATATAAAATTTTCTTTTTCAGCATAGTGACTCAATACTTACATCTTTTTAAGCACTCATTTCCTTAAAATTAAGACCGAACGTCTACAAATATTAGCATATTATACTAGGATAGCGTTATCATATGATTATTAAAATATTAATATCTTTAAAGTAATTTTAGAAGGAAGAAATCAAAATAAGCAAGTATGAAAAAATTTGGTGAATGGCATTTCGCTTAGAGTAGTAAAAATGGGGAAAAAATGTCGCAAAGAATTGTAAGCAACAAAGGATAGTTTGCCACTGTAAGAAGATAAAGGCAGAATTATTTTAAGTAAATTTAAAAAAATTGAGTATCTTTAGCAGATAAAATGAGAATTTCTGCTATTAAAACTATCAGATGCGCTGCTTTAGATCTTGAATCAAAAAATTTAAGGAAATCTGGGATAAATTGAGAATATCTAAACAAGATGCATTTAATAAGAAATAGATCTAGACAGTAGTAATCATTTAAGACCTTAAAACTCAAGAGTGAAAATAAAAAATAGTTAATAATAAAAATGGGTTAATAGATAGAAAATTTTAGCTAATAATCATTATGAGCTATTAACTAAAAACTAACAAACTTAAGAGCATTTTCTACGAACTATATTTACGTGGTTTTTTCCATATTTATCTATTTATAAAATCTTAATAATTTAAGTTACTTAATTTAATAGAACCAGAGGCATTTAGATGATGAGGCTATAATAAGAAAATAACAAACAGATTAGATGAACCTTAAACTAATAATTTTATTTTCTACATTAAAACATTAAGAAAGCAAAATGACTATTTTAGCAGAATTTTAGTCCATACCAAGTATATTTGAAGAATTAGAGGATAAATAAGAATATTGCTCTATTATTTCAAATTAGTGATTTAATATAGTTAAATTTAGCTTAAATAATTAAAATTAATAGTTATGCTTCAAATAGCTAAACTCATTATTTCAAAATTTAAATAGTCTAATAAAGCTTCATTAAACTAAAGAAATAAAAACTGGCTATAGATAATTAAAGTACTAAGTGGTTAGTAATATCCATATATTCTTGGAAGTGACTTTACCAACCAGTTTAAGCAAAAATGTAGTATATTAATTTAGGAGGGCTAATTAATTACTCTTCTACGAATTGGAAAACAAAAAGTGGACCAAAGTATGAAAAAAATCCTTAAATTAGTAATCTTTTTTAATAAAGTAAAGCTAAAAGCTTCTTAAAAAGCCAAAGAATTTCACTTGTACAAAGCATGAAGTTTATTAGAAAAATAGTTATATTTTAAATAAGTTTGATACTCTTAAAAGCTATTTTTCGTTGTATTTTATCTATTATGATAATCATATAGAACTTCATGTAATAATACTAAACATTTTTAATGAGTTTTCTAAATCTTTATTTAGCCTATTTTTTTAAGACCAAAACTAATATATAAAAGTAAACTTTATCGATCAAAATTGCACCGTAAATTTATTTCAGAACCGTTAGGCCTCACTTGTAAACTATTTCTATGAGTTTTGGGTCACTGGGTTCTTGATAGATTCTTACTTATTAAATACAATACTATTATTAGATTTTGTACTTTCTATTGATTTCAGAGTGTCAACAAACTATTTTTTCAATATCTTTAGAAAAAATTCATTAAAAGCATGAATTTTGTCTAAATTCAGCAAGCATTAAAATACAAGGGGAAAATAATTGAATAAGTTCTCTTTATCTTAGAAAGATCTTAAGTTAACTTCCATTTACTAAATTTTGGCAAAGCTTAGTTCAGGAATTGATAAATATGAAATATGCTCTTATCTTCGATATTAAATGAATTTAGCAAGTTTAACTACAATGTGCTTGAATACTAAATTCAAAAAGAAATATTATAGCGTTAATACAAATGCAAATAAAAAATTAAATGTTTGGCGTTCTTGGAGGTATTTCAACCTCTTTCCTGCCAACTTCTGGATTGCTCTGGGGGCTAAATATAAAAGTCTGAAAATATCTACAACTCTTCTCTTTGCCATGTATGCTGTCCTTTAATTCTTCTTTCATCTAGATGCTAGATATCTTTTTTCTTGTAAATTTCCCCAAATTTGTTACAGTATAATCTTTCTCTTTCTCTTGATAGCTTTAGTTATTATTGTTTCTTCCTTTTGTTCTCCATCTTCTTCTATTAGTTTCAATATTCTTACTTGAAATTGAGAAACTTCTAGCATCTTTTCCATAGATGCTTTTGAGAGTTATAATAATAACATCTTTTTGCTTGTCGTTTAATTTTAAATCTTGAGATATTTTCATCTTCAATTATCATTGGATAATTCCTTTATTCTTTCAATTCCATTTAAAGCTGCAATTTGTACTGGTTTTCTTCTATTTTTTCTAATTTGCTAATAAGTTCTTTTTGCTTCTTTTGTTAGTTTTGAGATTAGCTGCTCTAGTTTTGTGATATATTTCAAAATGCGTTAAGGTCTCTTTCTTAGGTCACGAGTCTCGATTCTATTTCCTCTGCAAGCTCAAGTTTTTCCATTAACTTTATATTGTCTTCTTCAACTTTGTGACCTCTTCCTGGAGATCTAGCAGCACTTTAATCAGCTAATCATAGCTTATTTACTATTATGTGATGAGATTCGAGACTTCTGAGCGCATAATATTCTTAACCTATTTCCTAGGCTTTTCTTCAGAGGTGAGAGACTCATCCTGATGGGTGATCTCTTTGGTACCCTTTTCCTGCTCCTTTCCTTTCTAGGATGTCGTTAACTCCTACTTTTTAGGAGCCACGAAGAATCCTAGTTTGAATCCTGATATCTATTATTTTCTAAATATAGCGTTAATAGTTAAAAACTTACAGAAGAGCAAAACTGATATCAAGGAGATAGATATTATAATACTTTTATAGAGCAAACTTCAGAAGATACTTTAATAATATCAGGAGCTTAGAGCAATATTTTCATAGGACTAAAGAAACCTAGTATATGCTTGATCAAAAGAACATTAATAAGGTGATAGAGAAGAGTGTGAGATCTTCAACACAAGTATTAAAGCTTTTAGAAATATTGAAGATAAGAGAGCTAGTGCTTGTTTTTGGATGTGACTATGCTAATAAAAATATTTATTCTTGGAGGATGAAATTTGAAAAAATGTGGTTAAATTTAACTAAAATGACAATTAAGAAACGAGTGAAATATAGGTAACTAAGTAAGAACTAGAAAGGTTAATACTTCTGCTATTCTTATTCCTAAACTATAATTCTTTCTCATATACTCTAATAACAATTCTATTGATACTCAAATATTTGAATTCAAGGAAATAAAAATTAAAGGAGAGAATCGTCCAGTAAGTAGATATGTTGATTATACTTAGCCAGTGTAAGTAGAAGTAAAGTTTTCTAATATAAAAGTGATAATGGGATTTGGGTATTATTTAAGTAGTGAAAGATAGATAGAACTTTGAGAGTTTGATATCAATTAACTCTTATTTTCTTATTAATGATAGTGAATGATAGCAACATTAATACATGTATTCACAAAGGAACAGGAAAAACGTATTGTAATGATTATATCATTATATCATTATAAACAATCATTTGAACGTTAATTAGTTTGCAAATTTCACTGCTCATAATAATAGTTTATTTTCTGATCATATTCCAATCACTGTCTACTTTATCAATAATTCTATAGTATATTGGGAAAAGATAACTCAGAGAAAATATAAAATAAATAGGTTATAAGATGCAATAGATAGGCAAAAAATATTAAGAATCTTTCCTATAAACTTATCTAGAATTCTTTTAAATAGATTAAGATAATCTTGAAGATTAATATGAATGCATCAAAAGTAATATTTAAGACAATGCTGATCAAACATTAGGTTCGTTTATTCCAGATTCAAATTATAACAAACTTCCTCGAGCTCTCACAAAGAAATATATAGAGGCAAAAAGAGCTAACTCAGAATATAAGGAAGCTCACGTAAAATTTGGAAGAATAAACTAGCAAGTAACTAATCTTCATGAGGAAACAAAACGACTTTGGAAAGACTTCAAGTATAATCTATGAAAATTAAAAAAAACAAAGCAAAAAAGAAATTTCTACTTCTTAATGGAGATTCTAAGGAAATTTTTTCACAAGCTAAGAAAATTATAAATCCTTTGAAGAGAAATACTATGAACTTTAATTAAGAAATCAAAAATTAATTGAATCTTGGGAAAATTGTGTTTTTAGCAAGCATTCTAATCTAACTCAAGAATAGATAAATCTTAGTAATTAAAAAATAGATAAAATATACGATAATATTTAAGAAATTAAAGATTATCCACTCTCGTATTTGTAAGGATTTGATCTTTTTACCATAAAAGAAATATAAGAAATTATAAAAGAAATTCCGAAAAGCAGCTGGTCCAGATGGAATAAAAGGCGAACTTCTGAAATATGGTGGATAATATTTATTAATAATTCTTCATTCTTTTCTGAATAATATGCTAAGACTTGGAAGAATCCCTTAGGAATTAAATATATCGGTGATAATTCCAATATTTAAAAAAGGAAATAAAGATGATTGGAAAAACTGACGACCTATTTCTCTTATTAATACTATTCTAAAACTATATGATAAAGCTTTAACAAAAAGACTATACAATCTGATTTATTAGAGAAATTTGATTCACCCTTCATAAATGGGATTTATGAAAACAGATAAACAACTTAATAAATTTGAATAATATAACGGGTAATTGATAACTATCGGAAATGTGTTAAAGGTAAGACTAAATTGATAGCAACACTGATAGACGTTGAAAAAATGTTTGACTCAATAGAAAGAAGACTCTTGTTTGATTAACTTAAGAGAGTTAAACTACCACTTGGAATAATAATAGCATTATAATCGTTTTATAAAAACCTAAATTCTTCATTTATCATAGATGGTAAGAGCACCAGAACTTTATAATTCAACAATGGAGTTATGTAAGGAAGTTCTCATGGACTAGTTTTAGCATTATTGTATTATGACATAGTAATTAGATATCTGGAAAGTAAAAGTAACTAATTGGGATTTAAATGCCAGGATTCAAGTATTAGCTTCGCTTGTAGAGGATGGCAGATGATCTTATTCTTCTTTCCAAATCTGCAAAGTAGATGTAGAATTTTAATAAATGAAGCAAATAAAGTTTTTGCAATGAATACATTTAAAGATTAATGTTACCAAATCTGAATGCATCTAATTTCTAAAGAAGAATCAAAAATAATAAATTTTAAACTTATAATTAGGAAATTAACCAATTGCTTAAAAAGAACAAGTAACACATTTAGGAGTTAATCTACATCAGGAAGAAGAACTTAAATCCCCATTGCAAAGAAGTTGCATTCAAATATATAGCTGTAATGAAGAAAGCTGTTTTTTAACTGATGAGATATAAGAATGTAACTCCTTGACATTTTAAAACTTTATGTAGACTTTTTACATTACCTAAAGCAGAAATATGGAGGAGACTTAGTACCATGAAGTATTCAAAAAGGAGTAACTGGAGTTCTGAACAGAATAGAATCAAGCATGAGATTAATTTCAAGAAAAGCTTTTTAAGTAGCAACTTCAACATTTAATGAATTCATGTTTATATAGACCTGAATTGATTACCCTTTAAGCACATTATGGCTATAAAATTCTTCAGATTCTACCATAAAATTAAATAAGAAAGTACTGATTTTCCAAGATCAACAATAGGCTCTCTTTTCATTAATATATGGAAAAAAAGGATTTCAATACTACGATTAAGTGTAGCAATTATCAGACCTCTATAAATATCGATCTGCAGAATTTAATAGAATAATACCAATCTTAAAACTTTTACTAAACATGTAAGAGAAAAAATACAACAATATTTCTACAAAGTAGCTACTAAAAAATTTATGAGAATGAAAACAGCTAAAGTATATACTGAATAATTTGGCAATCTTTAACAATTTCCAAAAATTACTTATACTAAATTAAACAAATAGTATAGACGAGAAATTATCAGTATATATAAACTTAGAACCTAAACTTATAATTTCCGTAAGGATCTATAAGATCGTCATTACCCCATTGATAATCCCTTTGTATGTGTGGAGAGTATGAAAGTTTCGAGCATATCTTTAAATTTGTGTACTATTCTAATATAATGAATTGATTATCGGAAAAGAACGGAAATTATGACTTAAGGCGCCTTATACTATACGATCAAGAATATCTAAACTCATTTTCAAGGTCTAAATTGGAGTATTTAGGCTTATAAATCAAAATATTTTCATAAGAAGCTAATGACATGGAGACTTGTGATTCTAGAAATGGAGAAAGCAAAAAAAGGAAGAAGCTAAAGATGAATAGAAAGAAGAACTAATTAAAGAAAAATGATGAAATGTAAACAAGATTAAAAAACAATTTAAAAACATTTACTAAACGTCTATAATTGAAAAGAAGCAATTCTTGCAATTAAAGACGTCAAAAAACTCTTTTTAGTTTAAATTTAAATAAAAAAATATTAAAAAAATTGCAGATTAAAATTAAAAAATAAATCGAAAAACATCTCCTTTAAGTATAAACGTATCTCTTTAAAAATAAGAGATCAGAAGTATTAAAAAAATATTAATAAAAAAATTAAATCTAAAATAATATATGTCTGTAACTTTTTATTTGATAATTAAACAATTTTCAAAAAAGTTTAAATAATAAAAGAAATTAGATAAAATAAAAATAAATTATTTAAACGTATCCTTTCATTCTAAATGATTCATATAAAAAGAGAAAATTAATAAGCTTGCTCTTTATAATTATAGAACTGATCACTTTTAAATTATCAGTTCTTCTTCTGCTTTTTTTTGCCTTTAATAAAACCGAATTTCTTGTTATGATTAATTTTACGTTTATTTCAAATTTTTTCAGCACGCATTTTTTAAAAACTTTAATACACAATTTTGGAAAATAGCTTAAACTAGTTTTTTACTAGAGTTGCTATAAGCAAATATATTTTCGATAAAAAGTTTTTTAATACACATTCTTCAGAAACATTCACACATAATTTTTAGTCGCCTTGAAGTGTACTTTAATATTTTCATGAACTAAAGATGCTATCTAGCACAGAAAAATAAAATCAAACAGTTATAGATAAGACATTCAAATTTCCGCATTCTCTTAGCCTATACAAATAATTTTTTCTTTTAAACTAATTTAAGATAATTTGCAATAAAAAATCAAAAATTTTCTTCTTCTCTTTAAATATTTAATATTATGATTTTCTTCGCAAGAAGAATTTGCTAGTTTGAATAAATAATATGAGTTAATAAGGCTCAAAACCAAATATTTTATAAATCAATGTCCCTAAAATAGTACTTCTGCTATCTTTAGGACTAAAACTTAAAATATAACTTAAAAGAGAAACTATTCTTATTTTCTCAAGAATTTGAAAATTTTTTTATTAAATTTTTTTACAATAAAAAAAATATAAATTTTATAATTTTGTATGCTTTTACAGTTTTTTTAACTCTTAATCTACTTTCTTTTCCTTTTCAGTAACAAATAATATACAAATAATTCCTATTGCTTCTTTTCGATATTATTTAAACAAATATACGTGATGTCGATATTTTCTTTATTAATTAAGAAGTTTGATAATTTATAGACTAATTTCAGAAGAAAAATTATAAATGTAATTATTTTTTTAATTTTAAATTGATCTTTAGATAAAACTGTATAAATAGAAAGCAGAACAAAAATTTTTATTTTAATCTGTAAAAATTTTTACAAATATCTTAAAAAGCGAAAGAGGTCAGAACGTCTAAAATTTACCTATGTAGAAAAAAAGTTTAAAATTATTAAAATTTTTTAATAATATTTATAAAATTAAAAGGTACGAGCATGTCAAAAATAATTTATTTAGAAAAAAAATAGCAGTTTTTTATTACAATTAAAAAAAGTGCATGCGCAAAAGGAAAATTTTATTAAATTTATGTAATTTTTTTGCTAATTATTTTTTTTTCGTTTACTTTTTTTTATCTTCTTCAACTATTTTAGATACTAATTTTTTTTCGAAATTTATTTTATCTTATCTAAGATAAAGAAAATTATTTTTCGATCATCAGTTTATTAAATAATTAGGATATTTAATTCTTATTATTTGCAATAAAGATTTTTTGCTTTTTTTATTAAATTAGTTTATATATTAAAACGAAGTTTTAAATTAGATTAAGATTTTCTGTTATAGATTTAAATAAAAATCGATCTTAGTTTTATTTAAAAATTAATTCTATAAATTCTGATCAAATATAATTTATTTTTTAATAATTTATCAAAATTTTGTTAAATACTCTTTTTTAATAATTTCATTTAATTTTGATGAATTTGGTTCGAAAATTATTTTTAATATACTATTTATTTAGAGACCACTTTTATATTATTTATAATTACTATTATTAAATTTATTTAAATAGAGTTTAATAATATTTTAGATAGTATTAATTAAATGTTTTATTTATGATTTAATAATATTTATTTATAGCTATTTTAAATAAATTTATAAAATTAATATGAGAAAATACTTTTCCGGGGTTATGTTTTCATTATTAATATTTCTGTAATACTATTCTATAAAAAGATTACATAAATGATTATTATAAAAAATGTACTTCTGATTAATTAAATGTTAATAAAATTTCCTATGAATATTCATTGATTGCCTCTTTTTTAATTATAGTTTAAAGTTTATAATGCATTTAAAGATTATATTTGATAATTTTTTAATTATATGTCTCTATTAAGTTTTAAAACATTACAGTAGTAGAGTAAGACTTTTATAAATAGAATTGGAATTTATATTTCAGTCAAATATTTAAATTGTAAAAATTTAGTACATAAGAATCTTGATTAAATGATAAAAAATATTATTAAATATTTACCTTAGAGAATTATAACTGTGAACATAATTTTCTTCTATTAATCTACTTTTATCAAAAATAGATATATTATTTTTTATGAAAGATTAAATTAAAATAGTTTTATGCTTAAATTATGATTAAATCAATAGTTTCTATTACATTTAGGATTTTTAATATGTTACTCTCATCTAAGTCCATTATAAGAAATTTAGAACATTTATTAAGTAATTTATTTGTTTTGAGAATTAAGTAAATTTAAATCTTAAACGATGTTTTATAATATATTAGATATAATAGATTTAATTAAGATAAAGTATATTTTAATGAAAAATTCAATTAAATTCAGGGTGTTTAGATTTTTTAACCTTTAACTTAGTGGTTTATAGTTAAATGTTAATTTTTTTATGACCAATTTAAAACTATTTTTTAAGGTAACTATATCTAAAATGTTCTAAGCGTTTTTAAAGATTAATAAAATCTTATTTTTAAATAGCTATATTTATAAACAACTAATGTCTTTATTTTACTTCAACTAAGATTCTAATTTTGTTTTATTTTTTATTTTCGATATAAAGTTCTTTTTGTATTTAGTTCTGAATATTTACAATTTAAATTAAGTAAGAGCAATATTTTTATTTTAGATAGTTTCAGATTTTTTATGCTTTAGTTTTTAACTTCTTTTTCAGATACAGTTTTTTCTATTTACTTAATTATTAAATCTTTTAAAATTTATAAATTTTTCTTTTTTTTATTTTCAAAAACAGAGTACGTATTTTTTTTAAACTAGATCTTAATTTATTAAAAAAATAAATAAATAAGTCTAAAAAATATTATTATTTCTCATTCGAATTCTTTTTTAAAATTAGTAAGCAAAATATATTTTATGTAAAATTTAAAACTCATTGAACATTATTCTAGATGTTTTTTAAGATAATTATGCTAAAAATTGAATTTTTTTAAATATTTATCAACCTTCTAAATATTTTTTTATCTTTTAAGTTGTTTGTAAAAAAAAAAAGTAAGAAATTTAAAACGATAAAAAAAAAATCTTTATTTTTCATATTTTCTAAAAAAAAGATTAAATTTTAAATGATTTTCTTAGATAAAATTATTTACAGACATAAAAATTTTTGAAAAAGATTTAATTCCTTCCCGAAAATCTCTTGCAGTGTAAAAAGCTGAGCAAAAAAAACAAAAATAAAATTTTTTGAAATTTTGGATACTTGAAATACAAATTCAAAGAATAAAAATATTAAAAGAAACAAATGCAATTAAAAAAAATTAAACATAATACTAAAAAAAATATACTCAGACACTTTAAAAATTTCCTTTTTACTTTTTTAACATGTTACTTTGATTAAAAAAAAAACTTTTAAATTCTAATAGAACAAAATCTAAAAAAAAATTGAAACCTAAAATTCAAAATTTTTCGAAACAAAATTCTTGAATAACTTAAAAAAAAATTCAGAATTAAATCATAAAAAACCTTTAAACTTAATTCTAACAAAAAAAACTAAAATAGTCAACTAAATAAAAATAACAAATGTTATTCCTTAAAAAAAATTCAAATACAAAATTTTTATATACCTAATACTCCCTAAAATTTTAAAATAAAATTCTGAAAACTTAGAAAAATAATTTTTCTTTATATTCACATTCTAAAAAAAATCAAAATACTTCAAACTAAAGTAAATTTAAATACAGCTTGTACTTACATAAAATATAAAAAATAAATTAAATTTAAAACTAAATTATAACTTTTATTAATATTCAAATAGAAACTTTATCCACCTATACTTAACTACATCCTATCTTTTTACAATATACCTCAATTACTTTAACTCTCTAAACAACTCTTTACCAACATATTATTAAGATTAACCCTACTTCTCAATTTTAAACAAATATACAATAACATATTGCCTAAATACTTATTTAGATACTATCTAATAATTGTAAACTTATATAAATTATTATTACTTAATAGACACTTTACTTATAGAGTAAACTTATTAATACCTACTCTAAAGTATACTTACTA